>JAMZAV010002364.1:0-103795 GCA_024449915.1 Sweltsa coloradensis | reverse complement strand
CGAAGTGTATGCGAATGGTGATTGGTTGGTGTATAGCAAGCCAGAGGCGTTATGAGGTATCCAAGCTTAAAAAATCAGGGAGTGAAGAAATTAGGAAGAGTGTTGGTGTTGACAAGCTTATGTTTAAAATAGGAAGAGAAAGATTGAGATGGTATGGACATATGAGAAGAATGGATATAAAGAGAATACCAAGAGCAGAATTTGAAAGGGGAAATATGAACAGAAGAAGACCTGGTAGACCAAGAGACAAGTGGGACGACCAAATAATAAATGATGTTGAAGAGAGAGATAAATGTTGGGATGAAGTAGAAGCAGAAAGACTATGGGAGGACAGAAGGAAATGGCGTGAGCTGGTGGTAAGAAGCAAGAAAGAAGAAGACGATATGGACGGAAAAGATGAAATTGAAGACGAAGAAATTGAAGGAGAAGAGGACATGACAGGCCCGGCAAGCCGGTGTTAATAAACTCTGTGTGCCCTAGAAAATCTGGTGGTTAGCCACCCCCTGACCCGACTTATGTTGGAAACAGGTGTAAGAAATATATATATTGGAAGAAGTGTAGAAACTATAGAGGGATAACTCTGATGAGCCAGTGTGCGAAGATATACGAGAGAATATTAGATCGAAGACTACGACAACAAGTAGAGCCAAGTTTGAGAGAGGAACAATATTTGCGCTCGGACAAATAATGGAAAAAAGTGGGAAAAGGGAGAAGAAATGTTAATAATAAAACTTGGCTGTCGGGATACGCCGTGTCGATTGTCATTAAAATGCTGACGTTTCGAACTGATTGCACAGCTCATCTTCAGAGATGTGAAGAGGAAATCACTGGGCAGAACCTACTCGATCCAGCTCGACCCAGTGAATGACAAAGTACAATTGTGTGCAACCTCCTTTATATAAAACCATGACGCATGCGCGTTTAATCAACATTGATATTTCTAGTTTGTTCTGCACGTGCTAACTTTAAACGTTCTAATGTTGGCCTCCAAGTTCTACTCAGTTTTAGCCCATCGTCTCTGTTAAAATTGTCAGATTTCATTTCTATTTCAATAGCTTCACGTACAAGACGAGGGCGGTATTGTTTAACTGTGGCTAGTACACGTGTGTTGTCAAAGTTGATGTTATGACAAAAGTCAACACAATGTTCTGCTAAAGCTGATTTTTCAACATTTGACCTACTTTCGTGTGACTTATATGTTCTTTAAGTCTTGTTGACACCTTTCTACCAGTCTGCCCTATGTACACGTTATTACAAGCCCCACACGGTATCTCGTACACTCCAGGTACATCCAAGGGGGGGAGCTTATCCTTCGCAGAGTTAAACATGCTACAAAGCTTCCTATCCGTGGTGTAAATTGTTTTTATGTTGTATTTCTTCAACAACTTGCCAATTCGGTCCGTAGTATTTTCAACATATGGCAAATATGCAAGCGGGACGCGTTCTTCTTGTTGTAACTCGCCAGTAGCTGTAGGTAAGGCTGGTACACACGGTGGTTTTCTCAATGCTTGAGAAATATCTCTGTTATTGTATCCATTTTGCTGCAACATTTTTCGAAGTATCTGAACCTCCTCATCAACATGCTCTTTATCAGAAATTCTGTTCGCTCTGCACGCCAGAGTGTTCAGGACAGCACGTTTTTGAGCGGGATGATGGTGAGAAGCCGCATTCAAATACCGACCTGTATGCGTGGCTTTTCTGAAAACGGAGTGTCCTAATCTGCCATCACCTTTTCTAGTCACCATAACATCCAAGAACGGCAGCTTTCCATCGATTTCAACTTCCATGGTAAACTTAATACTACCACTCAGGCTATTAAGATATATTAAGAACTCGTCGAGCTCCTCCCTACTATGAGGCCACACGGCGAATGTGTCATCCATAAATCGATAAAAAATGAGATGGCACTAGCTTCGCTCCTTTTAGGGCATTAACCTCAAAACGTTCCATGTATAGATTAGCCACAGCGGGTGAAAACTGGTGAACCCATAGGCGTTCCTTCAATTTGTTTATAATATTGTCCGTCAAACATGAAATACGAAGAGTTTAACACAGTCTCTACCAATGCTGCAATATTACCCGGGCACTTCTCTTTAATCACGTCGACGGCTTCTGCAATCGGTATATTAGTAAACAAAGACGTCACATCAAAACTCACCATGATATCACCATCATTTAACTTCACGTTTTTAATTATTTGAACAAAGTGGTGAGAGTCCTTTATATACGAGGCAGCTTCTGTCACCCAAGGTTGTAACTGTCTAGATAAAAACTTTGACACTTTATATGATGGAGCACCAATAGTACTTACAATAGGCCGAAGCGGAAAACCAACTTTGTGGACTTTCGGCAAGCCATATAATCTAGGTGTACACGAATTAGATGGTAAAATTCTTGTTTTTGTTTCATCTTCTAGAGTTGATCGTTTAACATGTCCAATAATATCCCTTTCGATCTTGGCTGTAGGGTCACGTTTAAGTTTCTCATAAGTATTGGCCTTCAAAAGTTCATAAACTTGCGCTTTATAATCATCTGTTCTCATTACTACAGAAGCATTCCCCTTATCAGCGGCAAGTACTAATATATCACTTCTCTTTTTAAGTTTACCTAAAGCAATCCGCTCTATCGTGCTGATGTTCTGTCGTGGAGGTTTAGCTAAACGTATTATCCTCGCTGTCTCCGCTCGCACTTCCTCTGCCTGATTAACCGGCAAACCATAGATAGCTGTCTCAACACCACAAACAATGTTTTCTACTGGAATGTGTTTAGGCGTTAGTGCAAAATTAAACCCTTTCTTTAAAACGGATAATGTAGCATCATCCAGTGACTCTCCAGTTTGATTGTATATTATTTTGTTTTCGTCAAGTGGTTTTGTTGCACTGTTTAGCTTATGTTTACATAATTTTTCGAACTTGCATACCTGCTTCCGTGTGGTTAGAGCGTGTGTCATTGCAGCATGTTGTTCAGCAGCAGCATCCACCTTATCAAACAACACGGGATGCATGACGTAACTCAAACGTTGATGAGCAATAAATAATTGTTGAGCATTCTTGTCAAGTTCTCGACGTATTGTACGGATCTCTGCGCGTAATAAAGCTTCACTTGCACGTTTCAAAATTCGCCGAGTGGCTTGGGTATTCTTCGAATATTTAACACGTGAAAATTCGGGTAAAACGTCACTGTCTCTACATCTTAAAAGAAACGTAAGGTTACACAACAATTGAACTTTCTTCGATCTTAATTTATCAAAACTTCTAGATAAAATCGCTATCTCCTCCCCGTAGAGGCGAGTTAAAACTTGTCGTAGGCTTTCACGGCCCGAGTCAATAATAAAACTTGGCTGTCGGGATACGCCGTGTCGATTGTCATTAAAATGCTGACGTTTCGAACTGATTGCACAGCTCATCTTCAGAGATGTGAAGAGGAAATCACTGGGCAGAACCTACTCGATCCAGCTCGACCCAGTGAATGACAAAGTACAATTGTGTGCAACCTCCTTTTTTTAAAACATGACGCATGCGCGTTTAATCAACATTGATATTTCTAGTTTGTTCTGCACGTGCTAACTTTAAACGTTCTAATGTTGGCCTCCAAGTTCTACTCAGTTTTAGCCCATCGTCTCTGTTAAAATTGTCAGATTTCATTTCTATTTCAATAGCTTCACGTACAAGACGAGGGCGGTATTGTTTAACTGTGGCTAGTACACGTGTGTTGTCAAAGTTGATGTTATGACAAAAGTCAACACAATGTTCTGCTAAAGCTGATTTTTCAATTTGACCTAATTTCGTGTGACTTATATGTTCTTTAAGTCTTGTTGACACCTTTCTACCAGTCTGCCCTATGTACACGTTATTACAAGCCCCACACGGTATCTCGTACACTCCAGGTACATCCAAGGGGGGGAGCTTATCCTTCGCAGAGTTAAACATGCTACAAAGCTTCCTATCCGTGGTGTAAATTGTTTTTATGTTGTATTTCTTCAACAACTTGCCAATTCGGTCCGTAGTATTTTCAACATATGGCAAATATGCAAGCGGGACGCGTTCTTCTTGTTGTAACTCGCCAGTAGCTGTAGGTAAGGCTGGTACACACGGTGGTTTTCTCAATGCTTGAGAAATATCTCTGTTATTGTATCCATTTTGCTGCAACATTTTTCGAAGTATCTGAACCTCCTCATCAACATGCTCTTTATCAGAAATTACTTAGTGGATAATCAATCAGTTACCAAAAAACCTTAAAACCTTCATTTTCAAGTAGGTATAGCAAAGTTTTGAAGGACAAAATCCTCAATTAAAAATTTTGCATTTTTAAATTTTACAAATTACAATTAAATTGTATCGTACAAACATTGATTATTAGGATTGGTAGAGCATCGATCGGTATGCAAAGCATGGTTCTGGGTTTGATCCCCAGTCGGGCCAAATTTTCACGACGATTGCTACCAATCTATGATTATTAGATTATTAATCAAGGAAATGTTAAAAGTTGATTAAAAAATATCATCAAACAATTGAGGGTTGTTTGTGGATAGTAAAACATTAATTGGTTTCTCTCTAACCTTTCTTATTAGGGACAGAGAGTGCATTTAGTACAGCCTTGTGCATATCAGATACTTCAGTTTAATTTCAAACTATGGGAGATATTTATGTTCTGTTGTTATGTTTGTTAATGATTCATTACAAGAAATTATTGATAAACTTTTCATCGGACAATTTTGAGAAGTCTATAGCCTTCAAATTTTACGATTTTTGGACCCTCCCAAAAACTTATTTTTGTGTCTAGTTAGACGAGGGAGCGTAGCGACTGAGGATTTTCCATTCAAGAAATATGGCTCTTCCGTGACTCTGTGTGTCTGTACGCCGAAAATCGGCCGAATCACTGAACAGATTGCGCTGAAATTTTAAACAGACATCCGGTACAAGTTTACTGAGAACTGCCAACAAAATCAGCTAGATCCATTGCGATTTAAACCGACAAGAAATAATAAATTAAAAAATAGGCTTACAATGTTTAGAAATTATTTTAACGACAATGGTTTTTGATTCTGAACAAATATTTTTTGTTTGTTATTTGCCTAGTCGTGAAATGCAGTGTCCAAAGTTTATCAAATCTGGCACACTCAAGGTACCCCCAAATTCCTCTCCGAGATTGAGTAAAACTTGCAATCTTTACACGTATTTTGTACTGGCTATGTTTTCCATAGTATTGTCACAGATGGACTACACTGCATTATATGCATTTCAAAACAAGTTTAATGATGTTTAAAATACAATCCAGAAATTACGAAATCTTTCCCGACACTTTCCTCCCACATCCCCTATGCTAGAGTGGCACATTAGGACCTAACGGTTAGCCTAAGGTATGGGGAAGAAAAGGAGTGTTACCGGGTATTCAACACATGGCTCACTCACTCGTCTAACAACGACTTTGGTGTTTCTCTAGTTTAATAGAGGGTTTGTCTGTAGATAATAAACATCAATTGGTTTCTCTCTAATCTCCAAGGGACAGAGCATTTAGTACAATCTTGTGCATATCATAAAGTTCAGTTTAATTTCAACTTTCATGGGACTTATTTATGTTTTGTTGTTAGTTTGTTCATTAATGATTCATTAAGAGAATTGCAAAAGTCAATTTTTGACCGGACTATTATGATATGATAGGTGCTTCAAATTTTTTTCAGATCCTCCCAAATTTTGTGTCTAGTTTATTAACTGCATGATTTAGTTGGGAGAGAAAATAGTGGTTGAAGAGTTGATGTATGGCAACCAATTCAGACATAACATAAACAGCTTGGCTGGGGATTGAACCCAGGTCCCCTGCTTGCATGACGGGACGTCTTAACCTGGAGCTAGGATACCTGAGCTAAACCCCCGGTCAAGGACGATTTTGTTATGATAATTTTCATTCAATCTAACTGTTGCAATCTGAAATCTAATGAAGTATTGTAGGCCTACGTCCATAGGTATTCATACTGCGAGTTATTTTCCAACAACACGCGTCTTACCGATAGTAATCTTATAATATCATTGTGTGTGAAAATCAACTTTTAAACGTTCTATAGTATAAATACAAATAACAATAAAACAAAATTTTGATTTGTCTTATTTGCTAGTTTTGTGTTCTATTGCAGATCCCCGGCCCCACTTGCACCAGGTTCCATTTTTATGGCATGGCTTTAAATGTTATTTTTGTAACTACTCTAATACTATGTTGTGGTTGTTTCAGATACTCATTGTGTGTACATTGCGCACACCTGCGCAGTGTGCGCATCTACGCCTCTGCTCGCTGCATCGACCTTCTCTCCGCGCATCTCCACTTTGAACATCAAACTTCGCTCGCGGCACTTCTACCACGCCACGATCACTGGACGAAACTACAAACATTCTACCTCTGCGACAAATTTGGTGAGATGACGATGCACTAATCCTTGTCACTTTGTAATTTCAAGGCCGTGGAGATAGCCTCTATCTCTACGGCCATCTTGTACAGCTTTGCTCAATATATTCTGTCTAACCCATGCTGTTGTTGTACTTTCATCTAATTGTACTTTGGCACCTGTTCTACTTGCTCACTCCAGATGACTATGTGCTAAGCCTTATCATTTTGCAATTTCAAGGCCATGGACATAGTCTCATTTCCCACAGCCCCTTCTTGTACTGCTCTGTCCAAAATATTGTTGTAACTCATACATTGTTTCATAATTGTACACCACTGTTTCATAATTGTACAGCACTGTGCAATAAATATTGTTAACCCATGCCGTTGTTGTGATAATTCATTTGTACATAGCACCTTCTTCCCATTGCTTTAGCATGTAACTTAACACCTTGTTCTCTTTTCCTTTCAGTGTTCAAGTTGCCTTATGAAAGCAGTCTTGGTAGTAACCAAGGTTGCCAAATAAGGCAATTTGGGCATTGACCTAATTTATGGAGATAGCCATTTTTTTCAAGGCCATCTTGGCCTACCTTTTAGGCTTAACCATTCACTAGGCAGCTGCTAACCTTGCAAGGTTAGCAGTTGACCTAGTTTATGGACTTAGCCATTTTTTTCAAGGCCAACTTATTGGTTGACCTACTTTATGGACTTAGTTTATTTTTCAATTGAACCAATATTTATAATATAAAATATAACTAGTAAATAATAATAATAATAATAGTAATAATAATAACAATTTCATTGGGAATAATAAAATTTATTAACAATATTAAATATTAATACAAAAAACATATAAATATTATACAATTTATATGGAAAACAAGCAAAAAATGGACAAAAAACACAAAAAATGCGCCAAAAAAGCGCTTTTTATACTCCCTAAGTCTTTTTTGCATTTCAGAGCTACCATACCCCACGTTGAAACTTTTTATCTAAACAGAGTGTTCTCCCCAGAGCAGAGACGGGATTGACGGTAAAATTTGATAAGTGCCCACTAACCACATCAGTTGCTAGTTTTCGAAGACGGTTCTAGTCCAAACAGGTTTGAACTAGGCCGTATGTTCAAGAACTAGCAACTTCAATGAGTAGTGTTCACACAAACTCCACCGCCAGACCCGTCTGTGCAATAGGAATAAATAAACAACAGTTTGCAATAATAGCCAACACCACTATGCAGGTCGATGCAGCCATGAGAACAAAATACACTAGGTCTACTCCCGGGGTTAAGTGGCCATCATTGCTCCTAGTTTTATTAAGTATTGAAAACCCTCAAGTCTTCTGTGCTTGCAAAGTTAACAGTACCCTTCCTCAATTCTTTGTAAATTACATTTATTTATTTCATGTTGATCCCATTCAGATAGGTATAAAATTAAAAACTGATTTACAAATTAAACCAAGATTGCATTTAAATTAATTAAATAAATTTGTAATTGAGGGTCTACCCACTCCCTAGTCACATAACTGATTATTTTCAGTAAGCAAGGGGAAGGGGGGGGGGACATTTAATGTCAATTTACTTTACCCAACATGCATTTCATATAAGAGCTATGTTAACAAGTACTAAGTGAGAATGGGTTCAAAAGCTAACGAAACATGTTTTAAAATTTAAATTTAAATAAGTGCACAATGGTTTTTACAAAGGTTCAGAAGCTAAAAATATTCAAAGAAAAAACTGCACAATTATGGAGGTCTTTAACTAGAAAAGAACCTAAGCCAAGGAGATTTCTACTGGCTACTGCAGACTGGTGTTTTTCTCATCCTCATATGTCAAGCCCAGCAATTCACAAACCAGAAAGAGAGTACCCACTGTCTGTTAATTTAATAATTAAAAACACACTAGGGACGCACAACGATAAAATAATAATAAAGAACAATAATACAAAAGTGATCTAAAATATAGAACAATGATGTAGGTAAAAACGGTTGAACTTCTACCAGAAGACGGTCGTGATCAGACAATGTCTCAAAAAGGTAGACAACAAATTTATTATTTAAAAAATAAATAAATTCATATTTAGAGTCTACCCACTCAGTCTTATAGGCTAACTGATTTTCAGTGGGAGACTTTTTAGTCTTTGTGATAGGAAAGTATCAAAATAAGATAATTTACCAAATTGAATGGTGATGATATGACGTAAGCACAGGGAATATGATGCGACTCATTTTTGACAGTTTTTTTTTTCAGAAAACATTCAATTCTAATTTTTTACAACATGACCAAACATTATTGGTTATTGTGTGCATCCCTAGAACAAACACTTGAGGTCAAAAGAAAAGTTATGTCTGTTGTAGTAAAAGCAGAGTTAATGAGAAATCTCCTAGCCTGGGGCTAATCCAAGTTGAAAATAATTGCAGCTCCGAGTATCTGCGTCTAATCATCCCCCCTCCCCCCCGGGTCAAGCAAGCACAGAAGAGTTTGAGAGTTGCCAATGAGCACAAGTATTGCTCGTGTTTAAAGTGGCAGACCCCTGCCAACATTATGTTATGTGGTTTTACAAGAACTATAGCCTGCATGAAAAAAGATTGTAATGTTATTGGAAGTTTAAAATTTGATTTTTAATTCATTAAACACATTCAAAGTATAAATATACTGATTCTTACAATTATATTTGAATATTTTTCTTGCATTATATAATTCTAACAAAACCACATTACTGTTGCCATCAGCTTTGAGATATTTTGCATTGTTCTTGAGATATATCACTAAAAAACTGTTACTGCAGGGGTCTACCACCTTAAGAAACCAGGTTCTTCTGTGTCGTAATGTATAAGTTCTCACAACTGTCGGCCACAACAATTGGTCTGTTCATTTCTAGTACATAAGTTAGAAAGCAAACAAGGTTCTCCATAATTTGGTTGATGGCTACAACAATAAAGCTTATAGATAATTAAATTTATTGAACTGTTACATAGGAATACAGTAGCCTACATTCTTTAAAGCAGTGTTGTCTGTAAGCAATGTATAATATTTGCCTCCCATTCAGTTACAAAAACTGTCAAACAATGCTTCGAATAATGCGTACTCTTTTCAAATTCAAATCTTCAGTCTTGAAATCGGTTTGTTTTTGGCAAAACAGGAAAGTAACCTTCAACAGATGCTGTTGTGTAAACTATTATCACTATAAAAAATAATTTAATCAAGGTCAGTAAATAAATAAAAACAAATGTGTACATAGAGCCAACCCACTCAGATGCAAGCTACTGATTTTCAGTGTGGATGTAATTACTGTGTATGATTTCTTTAGTGCTTTATTGTTGGCTCCAAAGTCACAACAGTTTAAAAAACTGCTGGAACCAGGATTTGAACCCGGGACCTTCTGCATTGCAAAGTGGGAGAAGCCCAAAGAACCAACAAGCATTCAGGCACAAAATCGAGCATGAACCTACGAGTTTGTATGTATTTTGTAAATTGACTTGTAACTAATTTGAAGTGACAATCATGATAACTATAGTCTACCATATTAGCAATGTTGAACATTTAAAAATACACTTTTCTTAGTTTGATATCTCTTTAGTATTTGATTTGATGTTTGTCATTTGAAATTATTATTCATTGATTAAGAAGTTACTAATTGCATGCAACAACTGCGTACTTAGGATACCAGAGAATAGTTTTGTGTTGTTCTACATATTGTGTATTGTGAGACGGCCAGTGTCCGACAATGGAGACGGATGTCTCAGAAAATTCACACAGGTAAGTGTAAGAAATATAAACATCGGTTAGTTGTTTAAAACACTCGTCCAATAATATACACTACTATGTCAAACCTATCAAACTTGATTTGGCTTAACAAGATCGTACACTATACAATACGTATCATGTACATGTCGATTGGTGAATTACTACTCGACTTTTATCTACTCTATGACGTGTCTCCTGTCAACACTTTATATATAATCGGATTTGCCAAAAATGAAACCTGTTTCAAGTAATTTATCTGAGGAACACCATGACTTTATCATAATACAGGGCCTTCTATACCAAAGACTCTATTACCTAATTGAGTTTATTGTTGTAGCCAAATTGAACAGACCTTTTGTTGATTGCAAGTATGCCAAATCGTCCATGATACATAATCAAGAGAGCTGCCTTAGAGAACAACACATACAACCAGGGCCATTTGCAAATCATGGAGTCATTAATAATTGTAATAATTTTTTGTGGGAAGCCTGCCCAGGGTGCAATGTATGCCCCTCTTCAGGTGTCTAACTAGGTATGTTGCGGATAGGACATTGTGAAGGGATGTCCGAGGGCTGTTTAAGAGGACTCAATCCCTTACATTTGAATTAACGACTGAGGAAAACCTTTGAAAAACTTCAGTCAGGATTGCCGGTCTTGACGGGATTTGAACCCAGGACCTCCCGAATCAGAGTCACGCGCTTATTGCTCGAGCCAACATTGTCGATCATGGAGTCAGTTAATATAAGATAATTGTAACCAGAAAGTGTTTGAAAGCCAGACAGTGATTTGCAATTGACCATGATTAGGGATAACTTTGCCACCACCATGGAATTACTATGCAAGAGATTTAAAACCAGTATTGACATAAACAGCAATGTTGTAGGGTAACTAAGGTTTTACTTGTGACAAGGTCACAAGACACCTAAATATTCCAACTTAGTATAAATAATAAACCAATATATCATAAACAGTTGTATAACGCAATGCTTGAAACAAAATACGGTAGTCTCCCTTTAATTTAAAGCTTAAGGAAAGGAACCCCAAAAATCAAAGTTTGAATTATAAAAAAGTTTCTGTATGAACTTCTAACACTGCTTTGAATTAACTGAGTTGAATTAAAGAGGGTTTACTGTACACCTTTGTGGAGATTTAGCATACAACCATACAGCACGGCAAAGAATACGTACAGGCCTCTTTTCGCTTAGCATGCCAAATTCTATTTGAGAAACAAAATTGCCAAAAGTTTTCTGAAATTGACTTGATCGATGGCAATGGCATCGTCAATGACCAACATGTAAATTAAAATTTAATGTAGGCCTAATGTATTTTTTTATTTATTTCATTTGAAAAGTAATCAAGATTTTTATAAAAAGGTAATTTCAATTCCAAAGTCATGATAGACCTGGGCCATAGGGACTGCCCATCTAGTCCTAATATTGAATTTAAGTCTTGTTTGTAAGTTAGATAATCATCAAAAACCTAGTTGATTGTAGGCTAAATATTTAATACAGTACTAGTTGTATTTCATTGGGCGTTGATTGAATATAATAGTCCCGTACTGGCTGGTTGGAATACCTACATTACTGGTTGATTGGCAATACCAAACTAGGTATTGCTATTTTATCTACTACTACTATTTTATCAATGAAAATATTATCTAAATAACAAAAACAAGTAGACCTTACTATTCTAATAAATTATTTTGAAATTGGTTATTAATTAAGTGCAACACACTATGAGTAAATTCCTCAATATGCCGACATCTACGATTATTGATTTTAATTTTTGATTCGCCTCAACATTAGTACGAGATTGGTAGACCTCTACTTAAATCTTTTACTGTACAGTGTAGGCCCTACACAGTACTCAATTCACACATGTTGCTGTTTATGTAAATAAGTTTCAGGCACTAAGGATTGTGCACATCACTCACAAGTTTATGGATGAATTACAAAATGAAGAGCTAACATCATTTGATATTTTTGCTCGTTCAGTTGCTCAACTAGTGCCTAGTGCCTAGTCTATTCTACTCACTTGGGCAGTTCTTTCAACACTTTCAAAACTAGAGTTAATGCTGGTGAGATGTTACAATTATATTAATTTTATATTGCTTTATCCAACTTAACAATTAACCAAATCAAGCAATTTGCTTCAAATTGGTACAACTTCAAGAGCCGTGTAAAGTAATTATCTATAATCAACTGTAGTCACAAATGAAGACAAGTTGTGATTTAAATGGAGATATTGTCATTATTTTGTGATCCATCCAATAACAGGGATATATAGAAGGCTGTGGGTGACACCGAGAAAACAACATGGAACAAAGACAAGGAATCGAGTAGCAACCAGCCCTCTAGTCTGGTGGTTGATTCTACAAGCTGTGTGTGTGGGTGTATTGTGTACCTACCTACTGCTTTATAAGTATGGTATGCGCAAGGACGGAGATAGTTAGAAATCCTAATTATTTAAATAAAAAACTACGTAGTAGAACAGGTAATTTGGTTATTAATTAAGGCTGCAGACCTCATTAGCAGGTGAAAAGTTGTGTGTGTTTTACCTATACAATCAGTAGTTATTATTTCCTATCTGTGACCTCGATACTAATTCATGGTACGGCCTATAGTAAATAGTAATATGGTACGAGGTATTATTATTATTGAATGATGGCAATTGTCGTGAAGGTTTGCCCCGACTGGGGATCGACCAGTTACGCCTTTACTATTCATTCTGTAGGTCAACGTTTTAGTTTTTTTGCATATACTAGGTCAACGTTTAAATCTTGAGTTCCATCCATGTTTCCATGTTGTTTTACTCGGGACAAGGGAATTCAATAAGAGCAGCGCCGAATAAGTATCATGGACGATACAGACATACACCACACCCACTACCAGGGGACACTAGGGTTCACTCCACAGTTCACTCCAGAGTAGCCTCGAGCTGGAACGCATCGGAAAACATTGAACTGGTCGCTAGTTAAAGGGGTTCCAATGCCTGTTTAGTAGGGTTAGCAATTTCTCAATCAAACTATTATCGATTTTGGTTTCAAAACAGGCCGCATTCCTAACATTTAAACGTTATTTTATTTTCACTAGGCCTATTTCACTTGGATAAAATCAATAGGCCTATAGGCCTACAGTTACCGTGCAAGATAAATACTTTTCGTTCAGAAAAGGCTGGGTGGATAAAGTGTTGTTGATTGGCTGAAGACGGACGCAGCCTCAAAAACGTGGTAAGAACAGCACAGGACCACAAAATTATGGCATCATAAGCGGAATCAACGTAGGCCCTATAACCGGTGGACGTAATACTAATAGGGAATTTAAAAAAAAAAAAATGCTCTTATGGAATGTGAACCAGACCACTCAAAGTTAAATGTGAAAACAGTTTGACTGCAAGGTGAACTGTGATGTGAGCTAGTAAACATGCTGGAAACATGCTGGTGCTTCTTATGACCACTAGCTTAACGATATCTTCATTTCACTCACTGACAATAGTCGTGTCAGATAACATAAAGAGACTGCAAGAAACAAGGAAGTTAACAGAATTTATAAACTTACGCTAACAAAATAAAATAGTTAAGCAAGTAGTCGAGCACCGTACCGAACATGCAGGATTAACCTCTTAAAAGGGAGGATAGAGGGATTCGGATTTGGAATAAATCAACTGTTCCAAGAACTGACTTACAAACATCAATTATTGTGCAATACGAGCGTAGGCGGCTGAATATGGTGATGTCGGAGACGCTGAAGTTGAAGAATCACACGTGAGCTGCGACATACGATGTGGAAGGTTCTCGAGGAGCTGCCCGACGATCGTACAGGTTCCTCCCAATCCTGAAATGTGCAACACATTGACTACTAGGATTGCACAGCGATAAAATTTAAATTAATTAAAATTGGTAAGGTAGGCCCTACCTATAAGCTACGTATTATTATTTATTATTAGACTAATCGGTAATATATCAAGTGGTAGATAACTAGTAGCCTATTAGATAACTAGAAAGTGAAGTAGGTAATGGCAAGTGGAGAGATTCAAAAGGAGATAGGCCTACACATCAGAATACAAAATGCCAGTTACTTCTACCAGTGTGTGAAAGGCCTAGTGTGAGATAGGGATTTTGTTTTGTTTTAATGTTTATAAATAAATGTAGATTTTCATGTACGTACATAAAACAATATCATTATGATTTTATACAACATTGCTCTTTTGCAACAGAAGGGAACAACAATGGTGGTATACTTGCTCCAACTTAACGTCTCATATTTATGCACTTTGGCTAATCGAGACGATGAGTGGTGATAGATGAGGATGAAGTATTAACAGAAGGGAGGAGGGGAAACCCGGTACCGGCACGTAGCCTACTCCTTTCGAAAAGTACCAAGGGGACCAACGGCTTAACGTCCCATCCGAAAGGACGGTGTAACTTTGACAGTCATATAGGTAGAGACACGTAAAAATCGCGTTACGAAATAAAACGAAATTTGAAATTAACCCCAAATAATGCAAAATGTGGACGAGATGTTAGTTCAGGATCCCAATTATACCAAAATTGAAACGCGAAATAACGCGATTAAGACCCTTCACCACGAAATCTACAACTTTCCTGTAAATTCGCGAAATAACACCGAAATTGACGAAAATCTAATCAAAATACAAAATTACCGTCCCACCCGGGTTCCGTCGGCGGCATCTCGTGATCTCTGTGCTTGAATCCAATCTCCCACTCTCCATGCGTCAGACAGTCAGTCAGCTGTGCCTCGCCTCTCCGCCCACGCGCACCTTGCATGCGCACTGTAGTCGACCACGTGACAACCCGAACAAACAATTGCCGAGGCCAGCCGAACTCTGGCCTACCGCCTTCGGCGGCCTTCGGTATGCAGCCGACAAACGTGATCTAGTTCCTAGTCACAGTACAGTCTCAACATTTCGGCCTACTGCTGCTACGCGAGCTCGGCAAAATGCCTAAAGTGTCTGTGTCAGTTAAAAAACGCGCAGAAGAATTCGACAAGGAAAGTTTTTATGTTCGTAATGGAAGTAATGGAAGACCGACCACATTGACGTGTGCCAGATTCTGTGCTCTATAAAATCCGAGTATCCCGCATTTTGTACGAAAGCCTTGAAGGCAATATGGTTGCCTACTTCAAGTGTCGATGCTGAGAGGTCTTTCTCTAAATACTCTGTTGTTGTGACTGACAGGCGCAGATACCTGAAGCCTGAAAATGTTGAGATTGTTACCATGGTGGCATTTAAGTAAACCATAAATGTTTCACTCCACCAAAAATGGACAGTAGTTTTATTTAGTAGTTTGAGTAGGCCTACCATGGTGGCATTAAAGTTAAATAAATGTTTAACTCCACCAAAAATGGACAGTAGTTTTATTTAGTAGTTTCAGGAAGCCTACCTAAAATTTTCCTCCTTTTTCCTTTTTTTTTTTTTAGTGTTTTATGAACAATTGCACCTTAAAAATAATAACCCCGCCAAAACGCGAAATTTCAAGTTTTGAAAACGAAATTGGGATAATAATAAAAACATTTCTGTAGGTCTCTACATATAGGTTCCTCCACTAACCCGGATTGCCGAGCAGACGTCGAGGAGAACGAAGCCGTTACACTAGCTTTCGAACCCTCCATCTGCTCTAACCAGCGGGTAGCGCGGAGAGCGGTCACCCACTCTACCCATGACCACGCCCGATTCTGCTTAACTTCGGTGTTCGAGTGGGAACCGGTTAAACGAGCTCGGCTAAACCGCTGGCTTTTGCTCCAACGAAAGAATGCAGATGCTTGGTAGCAGTGAGGGTAGAATGAATGCGCGGTAAATGGAATGTCGCCTTTGTGCAGGGGTGGACAATTACCGGTCGCCCGCTCGCCCGGGCGAGTAAAAATTTCATGCTGGCCCCTAAATCATCAAAAAGTAAAAAATACATTTTTCAATTTTTTTTTTTATTTTTTTTTTATGGAATGGTTCAGATCTTGTTAATTTTGATCCAACAAAATCTGTGGAACACTGGTACGTATTTTGAAACCAAAGGACAGAGACATGTGCAAGGTCACCGACAGACTACCACTAACTTAGCGACTACCAGTGCATCCTAAAAATAAAAATAATTATTAATAAAACAAGCACCTTGCAGCATATATTGGTGAGTGTTTTTCATTTATTGATGCAACATTGGCTAGCTACTTCCACAAGTTATTATTGATACAAATTCGCTTTAAATCGCGTTTTAGGCAGTCGCACGTTATGCAATACCCAAAAAAAATTCGCCTTCGGCGAATTTGCCTCCGGCGGCTGGGGCTTCGCCCCAGACCCCAGCTGTACCGCGAAAGTACTGGCCCCTAAGTATTTGTTGCTGGCCCCCAACTTTTTGGTGAATTTGTCCACCCCTGACTTTGTGTATGAAAGAGAAATATCTTTTACCAACGCAAGCAAAATTTATCTGTGCTAGATCACAGAGTTCCTCCGTGTGCTAGATCCACGCTGAGCTAGCGTGAATGGAGTTGACAAAATTGTTATGTTGGGAAAACAATTTCGAGCCATCTGCATTCTTTCGTTGGGGCCACTATACAGAGACCAGTAACACTACTTACCTGTCCACACAATTCTTCTAAACTGGTGACGCTAGTGGCGACTATGAATGTTTTTGTAGTTTCCTTGACGACCGAGAGTTTCTTGTACTCCTGAAAGTAAACAAACAATTCATACAGGCTCTGTAATGTTCTTACAAGCCTTCCTGATGTTTGCAACATATTATATTACAGGGCTGCACTGATTTTTTTAAAATCCTGTTGGGAGGTCATTAATAGAGATGTGCAAAAATGTTTTTTTAAAGTTTGAAAATTCGCGCCTAAAAAATAAAAATTATTCGTCGCGATTTACCAAAAAAACAATTTTCTCATGCACAACTTAAAAAAAAAAAAAAATGATTGATTGATTGATTTTAATGATTTAAAAGAAAAACAAGCTCATGAGAGTGAAGTTCAGAATCAGTTTTAATTTTAAGCCCAATTTCAGCCTTCAGTTTTCAAAGTTTCCGACAGTTTTTACCAGAATTAATTTCGTCTACCCGGCACCTCCACCAAATTTACGAAATTATGCATTTTTTATGTGTCTTTTGATATGGATTTGAAGTATTTTGAGCTTACTCTCGTTCAAACGATTATTAAGATCTCACAATCGCGTTGTATGACCCGGCGCCTCCACCATATCTGCCAGCAAGTATTAATTTAATTTCGACTTCGACCCGGCACCTCCACCAAAACTTTGAAACATAATTGCTAATTTCGCCACTAGTTCGCGGTATCAACTAAAATTTCGCGAAATTTCGCGAATTGGAAATTGGTACCATTCAATCACAATTCATGAGATTCATGTGCAAACTGAATTTGAAGGGATTATTGCAACTTTAAAAAAATTCGCGAATTTCGTTGTCACCATTTTTGCACATCTCTAGTCATTAAATATCCGCTAACCTCCGTAAAATGTATAAAAACGTTAATTTCATTGATCAAACTATGAAATTGGCTAAATGTGATATTTAAATAAACTGCTAATAGCCAAGGGCGTAGCCGCGTAGGCCTATGCAGAAACTTAACAAACTTAAATTAAAATTATTTTCTCTACCTATTTAATAAATTGTAGACTTTGCCCGTAGAAATACATTTGGCCTTAGCCTTAAGTATTATACTACTAGTTATATTGTAAGGTAGGCTAAATAAACATTTTTGGAAATCCTAAACACAAAGGAACTGTACACTAATAATAATTAAGCGAGCGAAGCGAGCGTTTCCATTTGACTCTGCCGGAAAAATTAGTCACTGGTTTTTTTTTTTGTTTGTTTGTTTGTTTGTTTGTTTGTTTGTTTGTTTGTTTGTTTGTTTTTTTTTTTTTTGTTTGTTTGTATGTCTCGCCATAACGTTCGAACGGAGGCTCGGATCGAGTTGAAATTTTGACCATCCGCAAGCTTCGTTCTCGATTGAATGCCATTAGTTTTGTGGCAAAATCGTTCGAAAAGTTAAAAAGTTACATTAAAGTTAATCGAAAGTTTTTTTTCTATCACTTAACGGGGACAAACTCTGAGATAGCCAACTCATTTAGAATGTCCGTCCCGTCACGAATATGTTAATTTTATTTTGATCCGATATGTAGTGTAGATGGAAATTACATTATAACAAAAGTAACGTTGCCATGGCAACGAAAAGACGCGGGAAGTTTCTAATGCACTGCCACCTAGAAGTAATCAAAATACTTTCGAGGAAGCAGTCTATTATTTGTCAACAAAGAGTTTAAATAGTTTTCCCAAGGAGTCAAGGTCCTCTAGATGGCGGTGGATTTTATTCACAAAGTAAAGGTTTACACACGGGTTTACCCAAATACCTTGGCAATAATAAATAATATTGGAAACATGGCCCTGTGGTCAGCGAACGTCGCAAATTTTAAAATTTAAAAAAATGTGCAATGTGGGTCTAGCTATAGCACGTGCTCGCTTATCAACGCGTCCAACTGAGCGTTTCCTAGTTAATAAATAATACAACATAAACCGGACTAACTCACCAGCTCAACACAACAAGCAGACAACTGAGAAAGTCTTGTCTAGAATCGCGTATCAAGTCGTCAACCAAAAAGTGAAGATCTCTGACAGTCGAGTGGCTGTAAACTTGCGAAACCAGGGTAGACTTCTAAGGAAGTGTAGAAATAAGATAACTCGGGTGGCAAAGCGGTCTTTAGTTCATCTCACTCCTGAAATGTAAAACCACACTTAAAAAAACAGAAGGTAAAATTATTGAGCGAGCGTAGCGAGCGTCTCCACTTGACTCTTATGGCTCGAATGTCTGTTTTTTTTTTTTTTTTTTTTTCTGTTACTGCTTCGATACAGGTCGCACCGTTTCTCTGATCGACCTGAAATTTTGCACACATGTACATACCACCTAGGCGGGTTGCTGTATAGTTTTTGAACAAAATCCGATCAATGGTTATAAAAAATAAAAAATAAAATAAAAAAATAAAAAAATAAAAATGTACCGATCGTTATGAAATTTTGCAGGGTCAATAAGTACAACATTTTCTCCTATTTTCCAAATTTTCAGCTAAATCGGTCAAGACCTTAAAGACTTATTGGTAATCATAATTCGAAAAATGATGTTAAAAAATGAAGGAGGCAGTGAAGATACCAAGATACACTTTAGAAGGCATGACGTGAATTAGTACAATGCAAAGATGTTGGAATAGTATATTGTGTACAATGTCAATATCCAGTTAGGCCTACACTGTGTGATGGGCCATATGGGAATGTCGTACTCGGGTCATGTTGCACGTACCGGTGCTCGCTCAACAACGCGTCCAACTGAGCGTTTTCCTAGTAAATAAGGTAATATATTATATATTTTTGCTCTTGGAACACAGTGCTTGTGCTTTTCTTTTCTTCTCACTATGCCAGTGGCAAAGCGTTGGGGTAGGCATTGAGACAGTCTACCCTACTAAAAAAATATTAACTAAAATAATATTCTAAACACTGTTTAACTATTGAGAAATGGTTTCAAACGTATGCGGGCAAAGCATTCAGTGAACGCGTTACTCTTCGCGCGGACGAGGTCTATTTCCATGCTTGTGCGCAAGCTCTTGAGACAACTAGGATTCTGTCTCCGAGCCTTCCCCTCTTACACCTACAACTCTATGGTGCAGCGCTTGTCCACCCAACCCCTCTACTTCCCCTCCTTCTTCCCAAGTAGCATAGGCTATTGAGACAAGTCCCGTCGCGCTGCAGCTCGTGTTTGGGCTGCATTTTTTATTGTGGTGCGAACGGATATTATTATTTTACACATTATTTGGTTGTGCGTGAATAAGTGTTACAGCCTTACAGAGCTCGAGTTGTTTTGTTATATTTAATAATAATATATATTCTGACTCTGACATGGCTGCAAAAATCTAACAGGAGGATCGACTGTACAAAAACAATGTTATTTGGCTATTGTTTTCAGACTAGTAGGCCTACTACTTTTTTCTGTAGGCCTAACCTACCAAACGCATTCTAAAATCACGATTTTAAAAAAAAATTACCTGCGGCGGTATGTTGGAACCCCCAGTGCTTGGCCCCTTTCACACACATCTATACAATCATGTAGCCTACCGGTACCCAAAAACATATTTTGTAGTTGTGTCTACCCTGTAAAATATTCACGCTTCGCCACTGCACTCACTATGCCACCACAGAAGTGCATTCCAAGACTTCCATTTGAATCAATTTCCGCAACTATAAGCGCTTCCAGACAAGTGCAAGTGTGAAGGGACTCAACGTATAACCAGTCTTGGGGAAGAACGCGTTCCTTTTTCAGGAAATTTTGTGAGAACGCGTTCGTTTTCTTAGATCAGGAACTTGTAACGTCAAAGTTAGGCCCTACTATTTCATGGGAACTTGGAACGAATTTAAGTTTAACGTTCCTTTACAAGTTCCTTTCGCCGTCTAAATCCCATCGAATTCCAGTTTAGGTACCCGATATCGTAAACTGCAGCACCTATGAATAATATCTTGTGACATCTTGTGTTTTCCAAACTCGTCTGATGGCCTGGGCCTGAGCCTGGGGGGAGGGGGGGGGGGGTTGGCTATTATTCAGTGATGGTAAGGAACGTGAAAAGAACTAAGTTCCTTTTTTAGGCAGAAGTAACTTAACTTTTCGAAGTTCCTTTTTTAGGGAACGTGCCCAGACGTGAAAATAGGCCTACTATTTTTGGACAATAGAATCCATTAAAAATTCCTTCGCCGCTACGGTATCATTCCGGGCTACCTGTATCGTTACAGACTTGAATAGTTGGCAGTCTGTAGGTTGCCAGCGTCGTGGGCATGGCCCTGAGCCTGGTGTAAAATGAGGAAAAGGGGGTGTGTAGTTTTTATGTGCCGGCACAATGCCTTAAACTGATTTAAAACGTGGACGACTATTTTTTAAGCCAATAAATTTACTTAAAGTTCCTTTTTTGTGAAAGTGCCCAATCTTGCTATGAAATGCTGCATCATGTTTATGCACAGTTACATTATAATTACTCCATCGGATTTTTAACTAATAGATGGTTTTAATTAAGGGAGAGGTGAATGCAGATAACGTTAAGTTGGGCATCTCGGAATGCTGAATGTCAGCCTCACTCCCACAATGGTGACAAAAATTAAAAATGATTTTATTTATTTTCTGTCGCACCACTTTTAAAAACCAGATTTCCCTCAACCAACCACTTCAAATTTTCGCCGCGGCGCTTAATGGGCCTTCCCGCACCTCAATCCACCCAGTCGCCCGCCCTATGATCCTTTCCCTTAATGCACACGCAACCCCCACGAAGGATTGGTCCATAGCGCGATGTTTGCAAATGTAGGCGCAATAGCCTGGTTATTGTTGGCAATACTTTAGCTAGCTATTACAACGTAGGGTAGCCCTACTAGAATTTCAATCTAGCCAGCCTAGGCCTAGGCCCCTGGCAGGCCTAGCCTGGGAGGCTAGGGCTGGCTAGGCCTGGCCTAGGCCAAGCGTTACTTGTAGGGCCTAGCGCTAGAGGTTAATTTCAATGCTTAAGATTATTAATTGATAAATATAGTGACAGAAAGAAGGCTCACAACAGTCACAACTTACTGATATAGGTCCCTACATTATTTTGACTTGCTAGGGCTAGGGCGGCCCCGCCAGACCCGCTCACCATCGGGTCTGGAAAATAGTATTTTAGGCGACTCCATGATACCTAAAACAGTTTTAAAATGTTAATTAGTGGATATAGTACATATTCCAAGTATCTATCACAACGTATATGTTATCTGTATTAGTAAATTTACCGTAATATTGCAGGAAAATATTTGGCCGGTCGTAACGTCATGACGTCATAATTTTTGCAGTGGTTCATCTTCTTCTTCGCGGCCTCAAGACCAAGCATCGGCCAGCTGTGAGTAGCATGGTGTGTTGTTGTTGTCTCCCACTCTTGCAGTTGCTTTTATTTTATAATGCTAGAAAGTTACATTTTTACTTAGAAAAAAAGTTTTCCCATCCATAAATAAGCAAAGCATTGTATGAATACACCCACACACAGAGCTTCAACTGTAGGTGGGTCTTCTTCTTTCTATTATAAAATATCTACCACCGTCCAAATTGGACAACTGTATAGGAACAACAATAACAACAACAGGCTAAAAATTTACACTGTAATTTAACTAAAGATACATACATATAAACTTATCTTATTTATACATTGTAAGGTGCGTACTGCGTTTACTGATCAGCGTTTCACGCGACGCAATAGACGCATTGAGTGCAACAATGTGTTTAATGTGAAGCGTCAAATGGTCGAGCTGTGCAATGCATTGGTGTCGTGACTTTCAAGTTAAAGTAGCAGGGATGGAAGAATTCGTCTCAGGTCCCACAGGCACAGAGCATTTCTTTCCTCCACATTTTAAATCAGATCTACATTCTTCTAATTCCTACCTTAGATTCCACCATTAGGCGATCAATAATGCTTTACAATCCGTTAACTGAAGATGAACGAAACAACAAACACGTTAACACACTGTTGCTTAGTAGCGATGCAAATGCTGTAAGTAGCATCTTGTGCCCGTTCCCGAACCGCACGGGAACATCACCAAATTTAACTTCGTAATTCCGTTCGATTTCCTTACACGAAAATCCATAAAGTGCACTAAGCCCCTTATCGTGATTATGGATTTAAAGCGAGTAAACCCAAATACAAATAAAAGGCGAAATATTAGAAAAATTAAATATCTCAGAGAAACATTTTATTTGATTTGTTTCGACGTTTCGCTTCAGGGCGTAATGGCGAAAGCCTTAACCAGCGCTCCTGTTCCGTTGCCCCGTCCGTACCGGAATTGCATCGGCCTTAAAGGGTACCAGTAGCGTCAGAATCAGATGAGGCAATGTTTACAATGCCACTTCTTGTCAAGATTTGTCAACAAACAACAAATCACGCTTAACGCGCTGTTGGCATTGTAGCGGCTACTGCTGTAAGCTAGCAATCTTATTGACCGCCGCGCATACCGCATCGAGTGAAACGCCAAACAATATTAGGCCTAATGTAATTTAAATATTTTTTTAATTTCTATAAAGCATAATAATATCCTATTAAACGTGCAAGAAACCCCTTACAATATGGATTTTGATGGAAAGAAACAAAGTTACCAAAAATAAAGGCTAAATATTATGTAAAATTTAAATCCTCGTCAGAGAAAAACCAATTTAATTTGATGGTATTATGAACAATTCCGCATCATGTGGGAACATAGCGAGAAAGTGTTGCCACCCAGCCGCCAGCATGACTCCTACCCTGGACCCCAGACAACACAGACTTGCAGTGCCTTTAACATGGAGGACTACCGGTATATGTGGATTAAAAAGAGCATGTTTGGTTTTTGACTTACCTTATTTAGGGAGAGAGAGGCCGTTCAGTTTGTTCAGTTTAATTGCAAAGTATGGGACATATATTTTGTTGTTATTTTTATGTTCTTTGATGGTCCAAAACAATATATTTACAGAAACATTTTAAATTAACTACAAAAGTCAATTTTTAACAGGCAAATTTGAGAAATACTTTGGTTGAACAAAAACAACCCTTGTTTCAGTGGTGGCTTTTAAACTGATTATAGTGGTCCCAACGAAAGAATGCAGGTGGCTCGAAATTGTTTTCCCTAAGTAACAACTTTGTCAATTTTATTCACGCTAGCTCAGCGTGGATCTTGCACACGGACAAACTCTAATCTAGCACAGATAATTTTTGCTTTAGTTGGTAAAAGATATTTCTCTTTCATACACAAAGGCGACATTCCTTTTACCGCGCATTCATTCTACCCCTACCACTACCAAGCATCTGCATTCTTTCATTGGAGCAAGTATATCAGGTGTGCAGTGTCATCAAAAATTATTTATAGGTCTACGCTCTTTCGTGAGGAAAGTACTTGATTTTGTACAATGTGGGGTCCAGGGCACACAACCCCGGAATTTTTTCCGATCCTAAGAGTGTGATTGGAGGATTTTAACGAGTTTTAGGGATTTTGTTATTGTGACAACTATTGTTGTTATTGCAAAATTATAGATCATAGGTTCGTTTTTTTGTCCTGCACTGCCATTGCTGGTGCAAGGTGTAGAGAGGGTATAAAAGCACAAACACGTTATTCTGTCTCCGTGCAACATACACTGCGGCGTTATTTTGTCCAGCGTAAACCTACAGTTTACTGCGGTGTAACACCCGCTCCAGAGGTGGGTGTGCAGTGATCAAAGATGCTGGTAACATAAATTAAACTGTCTTTTAGCATAATGTCAACATTTCTTGTGGGCTTTACACCAGGAATAATCATATTTTATATTACATAGGCCTACATTACTTTTTTCATACAAACGTAAATAGAATTCTTCAAAATTGTACAGAATGGACGACTGGTGATGGGCGGAGCTTAAAACGATCGATAGTGCAAGTGCCGAGAGTTGGGATAGATTCTCATTTCCCAAGTTTACGTCTGTTGAACGGCGCAGCACTAATCACGCTCTAACTCTTATTCTATTCATTATTTGGACAAAACTTAAGAGGAATATTATTTAGCAAACATATCATTGCTTATAATAGCGATTATTACGAATTTTTTGACACAGCCGTTTACTTGTTATTACAATGTACGCATCATACCAAAAATAATCAAAACGACTATAAACTTCTAAACTTCAATTGACAAAAAACTACCTATCGGATTTCGACAAGACCTCTTTCAAAAAATTCATCAGACTGTTTAGACAAGAAATAAATTAACTTTCTAGACACAAAGTGCACTGAACGAAAATTTACAGCATGGGTTAATATGCAGCGTGCAGTTTTTCACGGCTCATCCGCACGTCAAAAGTGCGTATTTGTCATAAAAACACATACACTGCATATGAACCTATGCTATGAAATTTCGTTCAGTGCACTTTCTATCTAGAAAGTTGATTTATTTCTTGTCTAAATAGCCAGATGCATTTTTTGAAGGAGGTCTTGTCAAAATCCGGTCAGTAGTTTTTTGTCAATTGAAGTTGAGAAAGTTTATAGTCGTTTTGATTATTTTTTATGTATGATGCGTACATTGTAATAACAAGTTAACGGCTGTGTCAAAAAATTCGCAAAAATCGCTATTATAAGCAATGATATGTTTGCTAAATAATATTCCTCTTAAGTTTTGTCCAAATAATGAATAGAATAAGAGTTAGAGCGTGATTAGTGCTGCGCCGTTTAACAGACGTAAACTTGGGAAATGAGGATTTATCCCAACTCATTCCGCCATGGTGCCTCGTGACGTCAGGAGGCGGGTAAAATTCTAGTCGTCAATTATTTACTGATCAAATGATAACGATGCTACAACAGAGCGGAATTTTTTGTATTCCTGTAGTGTAACCATAATTCCTCGACACCATCAACATTTTCTGGTCTACACCCTACACCGGCACCACAGAAAAGTACAAGACAAAAAAACAAACCATGTGCTTTGACTTGACATTGGATTTCCTCATTCGTAAGTTACTAAGAGAATATATACACACGCATACATCGCATATCCTCATCATTTGTTTGAGGTTTAGGTTTGTTCATAGTAGTTTGGTTTTGCTCAATTTAAGATGGTAATGATAATAATTTCATATTTTTCTCTTATTTGGAAATTCTATTTTTTTAGTAGTGCCAAATACACCAAAGATGACGGCAATATGGAGGCTGTACTGTCACTTGTGTTGCGCATTACTTAGAGCAATCATAGTTAAATGTGTTTCACCTTTATTTTTTAGTATTTCCATTACCCCCCAAGTAACAAGCATTCTTGTAACTTCCACATAATAGGTTAAGTACTTATGTTAGTTTTAAAAATACTTTTACTTTAAAAATAATACTACCAAAAAATGTCGTAGAGAACATTTACTAAAAATAAGTTTCACTCATAATATTTAAATTTGGGTTTGTATTTTGTAAGGCTTTTTTTCCTGACTGATCAGGTGTACAAATTGCACACTTTGCACACCGTAAAAGCCGCCACTGCCTTGCTACCTTTCATTTCAAGAGAAATGACTGCCAACTTTGGAACAGCTTATAGACCAGTTGGCCGTGAAGCGACTCATACGGCCCAGCTTCCATCGTGAGCAAACCTTTCTCATCATCTCACTCACAAAATACCAATATACTGAATATAGTTAATGTGATAGGGTATCAAAATAATAACAAGTAGTTTTTTAATATAAAAGGTAATTAGTATTATATTTACAAATTCGTGACATAAATTGTATAATTTACATAACATATTTATTACGTATAGTAGAAACAGTAGCAGTATGGTAATTATTTCATAGAATTGCAACGTCATTACAACATGTCAATGTTAATTGCAAACAGCATATTCGTACCACATTGGTTTGCGTTGCTTTCCCCAAAACAATACATGCGAGTTCTCTCCAATAATGTAAGGCTGTATAAATAAACCAAATACGTACATTGCCTTCACAGAAGGTTGGTTTACTTAGCATTTTTCTTCCCACTCAAGAAGCAGAATTAAAGTATATATTATATACCCACCACTGCATAAGAAGTACTTCACAGCCCCCTGTACTTTATAAGGTACAATGTGCCTGATCAAAAACTACTTTTCTCTATACAAACCAGGCATAGGGGTTTTGGTTTTGGGGGGTTTTACATTCCAATCCAATTTTTAAGATTTCCCTTAGTCAGCTTCCATGTTGAAGCATTACCATTCTCAAAAATATGTGTTTCTGGAACTAATGCTTTACTAAACAAACGTATAATAATGTACAAGTGAATGCAGTACATAGTTGAAAAGAAAGGTTAAATACATGTTTTTGTTATTATTGACTACAATTCAGAAATTAAAAAAGTCCGCCCCAACCGGGAATCGAACCACGGATCTTCTTGTTACCAAAAAGTATTACGACATTAATTAATATTTAAAAGTAATATTTTGGGCATCTTTATGTTTGTTTGTTTTCTCCCGAAAGAGTAATATTATTATCACCATATCGGTGGTATTGAGGTAATAAGAGTAAACAAAAGCGAGAATTTTGGAACAAATTTCATTGCCATTAGTTTGTCCATATTTTATCTGTTACCAGTCAACTGCAGTGCCAGAATGGATGACTGCCATACTAAAGAAAGTTTATTTTGGGTTTATTATCTCTTCCAGATATCAAGAGATAGATATGAAATCATAAGACCAATTTCATACCCATCCTTACAAATGTAGCATCAACTTAGGACTATGCGTGATAGAGAGGAGATTCCGAGGATCACAGTGGGCAACTCGAGAAGGGCCATACGCCGTACGGTAATCAGAAACACCAACATTAGAGACATGAAACTTGAGAAGCACTACTATAAAGTAAACTAAGTATATAAAGAAGGGATGTCAACTATAATCGCATATCGATATGAGTGGCTGTATCGTGATAATCGTACAATATCAGTATTGCCAGCGATATTGCGATAATTATTTGGAGTTCAGATTTTTAATAGCAAATTCACTAGCTTATATATATACAGGCATGTTTATGATTTACGATATTTTTCTCCTAAATCCTGGATTTCATGGAATTCCCAGCGTCTCAAAATGGGATTTTCCCCTCGCGATCTATTTGACGCTACCACTCCTCCCACTCTCCCGCTGCGTCGATCGTGGAACAGCACTCGCTTCTACTCTCTCTCTCTCTTTCGCTTCACCGCTCCCTCTCGCACACTTGCTCGTGGAAGGCGCATCGAGGGGCCCGTCCATAGGTGGCGGCCAATCCACCTACCAGCGTCGAGATTGCACGCGATTCAAATTGACGCAACAACGAAGAAAAGCGAGTTTTATGCTGATGTATCGTGATATGATTACAAAGTGACCGTATCGGCGTGATTTTTTTAGTTCGATATTATCGTGATAATACGCGCTATTATTCTAATTTGGGCGCAATTATCGATATGAATTTTCATATCGTTTGACATCCCTAATATAAAGCCTGTGAGGTATCCTGGAACTGGAAGATATATACGATTTAGAACAACCATAGTTCGTACACTTCATGCCTGGTTAAGTTCTTAATGCGGCATAAACACAAATTAAGTGGTTAAAAATAAACAAATTTTTTAATTACTTTATACATTTTGCCCAGTCACTTACAAGAACTGATTGTCAGTGGCATATTTTAATTAAAGCGGCTCCGGTTCAACTGTACTAATGAAGACTCAATGATGAGGCTTTGTTATGCTGATACGACTCCAATCTTGTAATATTTATAAAATATTTATTTTTCTACGTGGCCAATGACTTTTGAGTTGAGCATGAAAGCAAGATTTTTTCAGAACATGTAGTTGTTTTCTGTTGAAAGTTAAAAAGCACTGTTAATATTTCGTTCGCAGACATAATATTAACTCTCAAAAGCCAGTGTCTACACTTTCCACTGGCTTTTGGGCTAAGATGGTGATAAGTTATAAGATAATGTGCCACTCTTGCCTAGGGGATGTGGGAAGGACAGACCTAGCAAAGGGGAGATACTCATGTCAAGGTCGTCAATGGAAGGAGGGAGGGGTCCCCGATGGCGAGTGCCAGAGCTTGTCTTCACGAATGAGTTAATAACACAAGACTGTTGGTTGGATGGCTTTACAGTTTAGTTTACATTAAATTTTATAGAATGTTGAAATCAATTGATTGCCAAATGCAGCAACGTCACAATGCATATTCTAGAGCACTCATGACTATTGACCTCGAAGTTTCACATCAAAAGTTGAAATTTCAAGAGGTTGTTAACAAGTGATAAGTGCATGTCCCTATAAGACAAAATTATTTAAATACCTATTATGCTTAGGCCTGATTTTGATTGGGCTTTGCACTGCCACTTGCACTGCTAACTAGTAGCGCCATCTTAGTTCAAGACCAAAGCGTAACACGTCTAAATGATTCACACAGCCGAGCCCAAAGAACTAAGCGGAGTGAGTCATTCAGTCACAGCTAGTGATGGCTCTGCCAATTTTTTTTTTAGATCATGAAAATTACCATCACTAGTCACAGCCTTTTATGTCGATGACGACGTGCGAATAGCTTTGAGTGCAAAGCCCAATTGGTTAGGAAAGAGAATAAAAAAATTACTGCACAGATCACATGCGTACAATTTACGTTATGAAAAAGTGGTGCGTACAATAACTCATTTGTAAATTGTACCTACAAGGAGCATAAAAACTAACAGAATCTTAAACATATTCGTGTAATTTGGGGTTTTGGGTAACCTGGCTATTCAACGTCATCCAATAATGTAATTATTGTTCTGGTTGCTCACTGGGTATGTATTGTAATGTAATGTAATGTAATTATTATAATTTAGAGACAAAGAAAAGCATAAGGCATGAATTTCTAGATTTGTCATTCCTGTTGAAATGTCAAATAGTAATTAATAATAGACTACCTATATTGCGAGAAAACCCCAAACAATTGAAATACATAGCACAATATAAATACTATAAGAAGTAAAGTCAATATCAAATCAAGAAGACCACTATGTAAACCCAAAGAAGTCCTTGCTTTTATTCACGCAGTCTTTAATCTCCAGTCTCTACTCTACTCACTGCTCGGACGTTTCATTGAGATAACCAACGTTTATATATAGCTCACTACAAAGAGATCAGGAAATTGTTTTTTCATTGCGCGAGGCGAGCACTGTGCAGAGGATATGATTGACATAAAGTCTGCACAAACGTTAGGACATTCTCGAGTTTAGGCCTACGTATTGGAAGTGGCATTCTTGATTTGACATAAAGAGCAACATAACAAATAAAAATAGCTAAATCTGTTCCTGAAACTAAGACTCAACTTCATTTTCTTACATAGGGCCTATGTACTTTCATTGTATGTATTTATTACTATGACACTTAGCTCCAAAAGCAAGAAGCTTCTGAGTTGATGAATTTTATCAGTACAGTATCACATAAACATAATGTACAATATCTGATAGTAGTGTTCACTATGTACATTCTGTACATCGGTGGATATGGTTGAACCTTGAAACCATTCGTCACTTTGCATTTTGATTTCAGGATTGCACTTAATACTTACCCCCTCATGAACAAAGACTTGCGGCAGTAAGTTGTGGACGCAAAGATGGCTGACGGTCAAAATGACACGAATAAAATTATTCAGATACTAAAAGAGTATTTCTAGATAGAAAACAGCAAACTTTTCTTTTCTGATTTGTTATCAATTATCGTCAACTTGCGTTTTATGTATGTAGTGCTAAAAATAAAATCCCCCAAAAATTACATTTTACTTCGGAGTACCTAGTGGATACCGAGAAGCAGTTCTATGCGAAAGGTCACGGGTTAAAGACAAGCTCAATTTTTAAAACTATTTTACAAATTTTCACTTGATTTTTCATGTTTCTTGCCTGCCTTGCTGTTTGTTAAGTACTAAAAGAATTTGGTTGAAATATTTAATATTTATTTTCCATGACAATTCAAGTGAGGGTTGACATTTTGATGTGCCGCAACGTTGTCGACACAATATCTAACGATTTGTGAAAGAAAGTCTACAGAAGCAAACTATCTTTGATGCATGCGGCTTTGTTAAGCCAAGACACAACTTTGCACCTGTAAATCTTTGCCTATGGGGAGTTATTCTATAAACATAATGTAATACATTATGATACAATGTACAACAATGTGGGTCATACAAATATTTGTTTGGCCAAAAATAAATGTTTTTATCATTTAATATGCATAATATTACGATATTCATCTTAAACTACGGTACGTACTTCTCCGATAAAAAAATATTGCAACTACAATCTAATTTCTCTGCACGGTACATCGCAGTACAAACATTGTCTTCAACTCATCTCTTTTTCCCTGGTCCCATTAATGAGTACAAACAAACTTTCAATCATAAACTAAAAAAATTAAAAATACTAAGACATAAGAAAAAGTTTAACTGGTAAAAAGAATCTACACACGAGTGTTACTGCATTGAACATTCAGCCTGAAATTTTAAATTTCAAAGAGCCTCGTTGCCACGTCTACACGTGTTTCAACCTTTTTTAGTTTTGAAACATGGTTATATACTGTGGATTGCACTTAAGCCACCACAAAAGCCCTGGCCAAATTGTCCAAATTATCTTGAATGCAAGGAATTAGCGTATAAGTGCGTACCGCGAATGGTCGTCGGAGAAAAATAGGAAGGTACGGGGCGGCGAGGTCATATTGCTCCCGTGGTCGTAAGCGCATTGAGGAGATGTGTCGAGATGTGACCGAATCTATTGAACTCCCCCAAAACAGAGCTAATGAACTCGGCCTGGAGGCGCGTGCACGCAATAGCGCGGGGTCTTGGTAAATCAATTACATGAATGTGATAGGTCTATACGAAATAGTAATCGTAAGAGACAATTCAAGAGAAAAAGTCCACCTTGCAAACATCAGCTAGTATAAGGGTAGTATTTTACTCCCCGAAACTAGAGGCGAGCTCTGGCAATCGTCGTCGGAGACCTTGCTCCCTTCCCTTGACGACCCCGACGACAATAACACCACGAACGATGACAAAGACAATGACGACCGCAACGCGAGAACCCCCCATTCCTTCCCTTACCTGTAGCTGGTTCTGACCAGCATGGGCTCCTCCTCCCCATCCCCTAGGCTAGAGTGGTGCATTATGACCTAACGGTTGACGCGCCCTTAATCCAAATAAACCAAAAACATACCTGATAAAAGTGCATCTCTTGCAAGTTTCAACTGTTGTCCACACAACCTAGTTACTAGTTGACTGATCAGAAATATTTATCCCATTAACAAGAGATGTGGATCAATTATTGTATTTCTATTAGTACAATTCAATAACTCAATGCAATACGATCTTACCATACTATGTCAAGTATTATTGTAAATGGATCAAACAAAAATACATATTTTATTATTGTGTAGAGAGAGAGCGGTTGAAACAAATTAATTTGTTGGTTTTACTTGATATAAAGCGAAATACAAAAAATTCCGATGAATTGATTAATGATTATCGATGAGATGTTGGGAAGAACGAAAAATATGTCAAAAACTGGTGGAGGTCCCTGAGGAAGAAGGCAGTGGAGAGGAAGAAAGGGAAGTAGATGATGCAGATGAAGAAAAAGATGATGTGGGAGAAGCGTTAGGCATGGCTAGCCGGCTTCGATAAGCTCGGGGAGCCAAGAATGTGGTGGGATTAGAAATAGGGCTCTACTATATATTATATTATCAGGTAACTAATTTTTAAATTTTGAATCTATATTATTTTCGATTTGCATCAATAAATCAGGCGTGGCTATTACCTATTCTATTACCTTAGGCCTTAGGCTAGTAATTAATGTTAAATGGAAGTGTGGATAGGGAGCCCAACAGCTTATCTGGTTGTGACTGCAGAGATCTCGTGAAAGAAAGAGACAAACAAATACATATAAACAAAATAGTACACGTAAACGTCGAAACTGTTTTGAGGGCCTTGCTCACTCGACGAAAGCGGGGAGACTAACTAACTTTTAGTTTTTTAATTAGTGATACTGATGGATGAACCGTGATTTACCAGTTTCAAACCGAACCAAAAACGTTCCGAACTTCAAACTAGAACTAATCTCTTACAAATCTGTTTCAAAACTGAAAACAAGTGGTGGCTGTTGGTGTTGGAAAGAATGGAGAATTGTTACTACTATAAAGATGAGTTGTAAATTAAAATAAATACCACATTAAAATAGGATGATAGGCTTGTCCAAGGTTGCCGTTTTTACGGATTTTATCCGTTTTAACTGATTTTGAGGGTGCCAAATGGATTGACGGATTTTTATTCCAATTTACGGGTAAAAAAAAAAAAAAATGCCAAAAAAATTATTTTAATTCTTTGTTTTACGCCATTTTTAACTAGGTCTGGTCAAAAAAGCTATATTTCAATGTGATATCCATAAGCGGGAATATTTTCGATGTATAAATATCAAAATTTACACCAAAAATGCAAAATTTCGGAATTTTGGTGGAGGTGCTGGGTAGGTAGTAGTGATGACATCGGGTAGTAAATATTGGAGTCGACTCTGGAGCCTTGGGAACCGGGTAGGAGTCGACTCCCCGATCCGCAATTTAAAAAAAAAAAAAAAAAAAATTGAATTTTTTTATGCAAAAGTTATTTTCAGCCCACTACTCTCTTTAAATAAACTAGGAAAACGCTAAAGTCCCGCCGCGTTGATGGATGAGCGTTTTTTGTAAGTTTTTTGTTTGCGTTTTTTGCGTTTGTTTGTACTATTCCTTTGCAAGTGCTTTTTGAATGCATTGAAGGTGATTGTTGTCAAGTTTCTATTGTTACTTGTTAATTGGTATTATAAACCTGAAAAAAAACTCATATTTAAACCTTTATTTCTGTGGATTCTGACTAACTTTTTCAACTTTTTCTTTCAAAAGGTACTACATCACTATAATCTTAATGTCCATATGAAATCTGAACGTTGTAGCCCCACCCGTTTGGTCAGAATCGGCCCAAATGTGACGAAAATATCGCACTAAAAATTGAAAAACTTATATTATAACCTTTATTTCTATGGATTCTGGCTAACTATTTCAACTTTTTCTTTCAAAATGTACTACATCACCATAACCTTAATGTCCATGTGACATGTCAACGTTGTAGCCCTACCCGTTTGGTCAGAATCGGCCAAAATGTCACGAAAATATCGCACTAAAAATCGAAAAAAATCGTAAAAGTACCATATTCATGAGAAATATTTCTTCGATTGTACCCAAAAACAATACACCTCTAAGTTCAGAGAAAACGAAGGTCCCCTACAATTTTCATCAAGATCGCATAAGCCGTTTGCCCGGAATCGAGCGAACAAACAGACAAAAAAAAAAACAAAAAAAAAACACCCGAGCTAAATTTTTTGGGGGGTCAGTGAAATTGAAGTCTTCGCTTCGCTCATCCAATAAAAATAATAAATAAATTGTATGAGTCTACCCACTCAGTTATATAACTGATTTTCAGTGGGGTTGCACAACGCTGTCCGGCCATTCCCCCCCCCCCCCCCCCCCCCCCCCCCTCCACCAGCTACGTATCACTAGCTTGCTTGTCTCTTGGCCCGGCCAAGACTCTCGCTGATTTGTTATGTTTACGTTTGAGATAAGATAACGACTAACGAGACAACAAGTGCAATTTCATTAAAATTTATCATTAAATTTTTTTTTTTTTTTACCCGACTCCTTGAAAATGGAGTCGACTCCAACAGGAGTCAGGTAGGAGTCGGGTACCCGAGTACCCGATGTCATCCCTAGTAGGTAGTCTAAATTAAATTAGCCTGGCTGGTGCATATGGTGGAGGTGCCGGGTCATAAAACGCAGTTACGAGATCGTAAAAATCGTTAAAAGTGCATTTATGGTTATTCCTTATCAACCCTATTTGGCCTCCAAATCATTAAAAATAGGCCTACTCTTTAAAAAAATTATATATATATATTTTTTTTTACAACAATTGGGCCCTACATCATAATATATCAATATCATATCAAAATTGGTAGGTCTACATTTAGGCATAAAAAGGATTTTTAAGGATTTCTAAGGATTTTTGATGTGCTCAATCAGGATTTTTATTTTTTCTTGGTGGCAACCCTGGGCTAGTCCATTTTAGTGTAGCAAATGATTTTAAAGAGAAGGAAGTAATTTGAAGTCTAAGTTTAGGTAGTTTGAAATTTTAGTATACCTCAAACTAAACTTTAAATTTCAAACTCGAACCGAATCCGAACTTTCAAGACCCAATAATCAACCGTTTAACGTCCCTAGATGTTTTTCAAATCACAATGTCCATAAGAAACCAATAGCTTCACATAGCTTTACTGTATTGAAGACTGCAACACTCCAACTTAAATGAACCCATTTAATGTACACTTTATATCAACTGGTAACAGCACTTTATGATTGTGTACAAATAATATGTATAAAAAGAACAATTACTTAATACTAAACAAATGGCAAAGCTTCAGGCTGCTATTCAAAATATTCTGAGATACAGATCAAAATGTACACATAGATGGGATAGCGTTGGTAACTTAAAACGAGATTTGGAGGTTAGGTTACCTTAAGTGGCGGGAGTTGACGCTACAATAGGTGTGGCAGGGGCAGGTTTAGCTTGGGTCACTGCCTGTATCAGTGAATCGTCCATCTTACGGAACTTTTTAATTCGTTTCCATTCACCCGTGTTATAGTTCATTTGGAAATGTGTCTCGACGGTCATTGTGAGCGATGTCTCGTCGGCCTGTGCAACGTTTTCTTGATTCTCCGAGAGTTTGATCGTAACGATGTTGCCGAGATGAGGACACGGGTTATCTGTGGAAATAAAACAAGACCAAATTCAGTTCTTACGGTTCGCAAGTGTGAGGATCATTCTAAAACTGGTGTACGGCTACGTGACACATTGTGAAGATGAACTCATTTCATTCATTTCATTTTTATTTTCGTAATGTTGACCCGTTACAACATCAGCTGGTCTGGTATATTACATGTCATGCCTATCCAGGCATGTCTAAAAACTAAAAAAAAAAAAAAAAATTTACCTACAACCAGTTTCTGTACAACAATAATAAATACATAAAATGCAACAACACTGCAGACCCTTATGTAAAAAACAATTCAACCATGGATCACAATCATTGGTTAAAATTAGTTCAAAGTTAGGTAATTAAAATTGTAACATTTAACAAGTTGTAGCATTAAGCATTATACAAACACCACCTTTGTTTATTTTGGTCACACTGTAAAATATGCCTCTACAGAATAAAATGCATTTTTGACTAGGTACTTGTGTATTTTCTCTATCTGCTTATCCTTATTTCCTATTTCTCTAATACCTTTGGGAGCTTATTGAATTGAACTATGAGATTATTGCACGTTCTGTTGAATTACGGAATGATCGTGCAGCAAGGTGTGCTGTACCGCTACTAGAAATATTTCAAGCTGTGATAAAGCTGTGATATCACAACGCTTCCAAATTCTAATATAATGAAACTACAAAATATTGACATTATATTTATTTTGCCACAATAGGAATATTGTGCTGAATACTTGATATTGTCGACTTGCCTTAGCTCTAGCTACCCAGTTGCTTCCCATTTCATTTGAAAATTAAAAATGAATATAACATACTGAACCAAACATAAAAAAATAGTAGGCCTACATACAGTATTATTAGAGATGTGCAAAAATGGTTTTTTAAAGTTTGAAAATTTGCGCCTTAAAAATAAAAATTCGCGATTTGTCGCGATTTACCAAAAAACACAATTTTCTCATGCACAACTTTTTAATGATTTAAAAGAAAAACAAGCTCATGAGAGTGAAGTTCAGAATCAGTTTTAATTTTAAGCTCAATTTCAGCCTTCAGTTTTCAAAGTTTCCGACAGTTTTTACCAGAATTAATTTCGCCTACCCGGCACCTCCACCAAATTTACAAAATTATGCATTTTTTATGTAATGTCTTTTGATATGGATATGAAGTATTTTGAGCTTGCTCTCGTTCAAACGATTATTAAGATCTCACAATTGCGTTGTATGACCCGGTGCCTCCACCATATGTACCTACCAGCCAGTATTAATTTCATTTCGACTTCGACCCGGCACCTCCACCAAAACTTTGAAATTTTTGTATTTTTTTTTAATTTTGTGACATAATTCGCATTTAAAGACATAATTGATAATTTCGCCACTAGTTTGCGGTATCAACTAAAATTTCGCGAAAATTCGCAAATTGGAAATTGGTACCATTCAGTCACAATTCATGAGATTCATGTGCAATCTGAATTTGAAGGGATTATTGCAACCTTAAAAAAATTCGCGAATTTTGTTGTCACCATTTTTGCACATCTCTAAGTATTATAGATTACCGAACGGCTAGTTACTTAAAAGCTTCAGGCTCACATAACTTTTGTGCTAAAGTCGGTTGGTCACCTACCTCTCGATCCTGCCATAAAGCCAAGGATCAAGGCCTTCTCCGGTCGAGTTACTTTATTAGCTGTCCTAAACATGTCTTGAGCCTCCAGCATCTGGGTCCGCGACAACGAGAGACCCCCCTTCCTCGGTATAAGTGGATTCCCACCGGGAGCGGGCGCCGCAACTGGCTGTAACCTGAAAAAGAGCAGACAGTATAGATATACACAGTACACATTCAACGAATTAATCATTCACAAGGCCCGCACAACGTGTTTCGTTTTGCAATTTAAGCGTTTCATTTTAAATTATTTATACCAATCGGAAAACTGGAATTGAACACTTTTTGTTATAGTTCATTGAGTATTAGGACACCAAGAAATTAAAGAACTCTGCCAAAGTATGCAATTTCTAATTACCAGGTAACGGATGCACTCGATAATCAATATTCAACAACATTTCGGTAATCAATAATGAAAATAAAATACTATCGAATTACTGCTCATGTTTTTGGAAACATCATAACATAATTTTCCCGTTATGTGGACTCTCATATTACCCCTATTGTATTTGTGTTGTGTGTGCAAATGATTAAATATTATTTAATTTACATTTTGCGATCACAGAGGCTCAACAATGTCACAATATTTTGTATTTTGTGTATTTTGTCACTTTTTGACACATCCAATCTTGATTTACTTACCTGATCTGTTGCAACTGCTGCAGCTGTGGTGTGGTTCGGAAGACTACCTTGGTCTGCGTGACCGGGGCTGGAGTGGGGGTGGTGGGGGTGGTTATTACGGACGCTTGGGAGGGGCGGGACTCTGGGGAACATAGATGGGGCGGGGTGTTGTTTAGGATTAGTAGGGACGCCTCGGCAGCGGGTTCTGCCTCAGGGTGCCCGAAAAGCAATTCGGTTTACAATTTGATTTAACAAAATGAATTTAACAATAAAACAATATGTACCATACATAGGATTTTGTCCACGAGCATGGATTCTAATCGTATGTGAGAAAAGAAAAATATTTTTGACTTTTAGACAAAGTTGTTAAATTCAAAAATATCACTACGACTGTCACTGAAAACATCCAAGGTGTGGTCACCCAATGGAATTGTTGATACTGGCATGTATTTTTGAGACTTTCTTGTGATGTCATCTTTCTGATGAATCTGTGTCTACATTACGTACGTTACATAGTATGAATTGTGAGAACATAGGATAAACTGGATGTTATAACTGAGTGAACGTGCTTGCTCGCAGTGGTCTCTTTATGTCACGGTCTTTCATAATAATAGGGGCCTAGGGGTCTACTTTCACGTACCTAATACGTACTATTATGTTTTGTACAAATTATGTTTGATGATTGAATGATGATAAATATGATTATTTCTAATTCTAGCCAGGCAACACTAAATTATCTTAATGGTAATAATAATAATGTTTGAAAGGAATGCCAAAAGGCTGGATCATGTGAATGACATACCACCCACCATAACAGCTGGTGAACTTAAAGATGGGAACTGGCCTACCAGTGGATCTGCAAATTCCGCCAAAAAACGAATTTAAACCTACGGTGATTCTCCTCCCTCTTCCCCCTCCCCCTGTCACCCAATCCACACTCATTCACTCACCCCTTCCCCTCACCCCTAGCCAACAGTTAGCCTAGTTTTAGTTTCAACTCAGTCTCTCTCTCTACACTCACTGAGGAAGGTCACGTTGACCGAAAACATTTTGATAATGTAGTTTATTAAAAAAAAAAAAAAAAAAAAAAAAGCACCTACTCCATTTAAGGTAAGATGTTGTACCCTATCTCGTTATGTCATTCACGTAATAATAATAATAATAATAATAATAATAATAATAATAATAATAATAATAATAATAATTGAGTAAGAAGAAATGTTGGGCTACTCGGAGGAAATAAGTTTTGGAAAAAGCATTTTAAGGGGATAAGTTTACCTGTTAGGTACTAGCCAATCTAGGTGCCCGTTAGGGCGCCGCAGCCAAGCCGCGGTGCGCTACACACTCAAGCACCTTATACACCAAGCAGAGTTGGGGTGATTTCGAGGTGTTACCTGGCGTCATGTAAGGTGATGTGAAGTTTGAAAACTATCACAATCGAGGGGATTTAGGTACCTGACAACACATGCCAAATTTTATTGGGGTACGACCATTCCTTCTTGGTGAAAAAATGGCTTGAAACATGCTCAAAATCACTTTAAGGATGTTAGCTACTCCTACTACTACTGCTACTACTGCTACTTACATCTAATACGTCGGCCCGCGATTCTGACCAGACGGGTGGGACTACAATGTTCATATTTTACATGGACATTAAGGTTATAGTATTATAGTCTCTTTTGAAAAAAAAAGTTGAAAAAGTATGTTGGAAGGCTTCCAAATAAAGGTTTTAAAATAAGCCTTAAACAATCAACAAGTAACCATAGTTACTTGACACTTGTTGACGGTATAAGCAGAGTACGGCGGGAAAGTGCGATACGTAAACAAATGGCGGACATTTTAAATTTTGCTTCTATGTGTGAAATGAGAAAAGTTGTCATTATACTCTCATAAAACAAATCAGAAACCGTCCCTGACCTAGGCCCAGATGTAGAAAATTATTTATAATACAACAGTGTAGGTCTAAAGTTCCATTAGGCTATAGGACTAGATAAAATTATTACTTACATTACATGTTTGGCAAGCCTAGCCAACCCTAGGCCAGCACAACATAGTTCTGTCACACAATACACACAAACACAATGTCAAAGCAAGGTGTCAAAATAATATGCGCTTGCTCATCTGTTTGTTTACATAATTGCAACAATCAAATCATTTCACGCAACTCGTCTTTCGATTGGCCAGCGTTTATGAAGGCACTGCCATCTAGAATAAATATAGAACTTTTTCGAGCTCTTTGCTATACGCATATCTTTTTAAAGTGTCAAACGAAAACGACTTCGTTTTCAAATTGCGTTTTCAACAGTCATCTCCCACGAACTCAAGAATTGGGGTCCAGTCCTTATACCGTCGTTATACCATGGTTATACCACCTATACCCAGGATGTACATGAATCCGGGTCTAGATATTTTACATCCTATATTGTTATTGCTAATACCATAGAAATTAAATCAACTTTGATAAAATTATTATATTTTAACATATAATTTTGCAATGGAACTTGAAAAAGTAATGAGATCACACACATAACAAAAACTTGTAGAAATACAGCCAAACCTTACACACTCAAAAGAAATGAGATCTAAAAAAAGGGCCAAGCTCATCTACCCTTCCACATTTGCGCATTCTTAATTCATAAACGTACAGTGTCCCATAACAGCATCCTCGAAAAGCTTGGCAAAATAAAATTTGCATGTTATTACGTTTTAATTAATTAGAAAAAAGAACTTGGATGAACTATTTCGTTTAAATTAATAATCGCAAATTCTATTTTGCCAAGCTTTTCGAGGATGCTGTTATGGGACACTGTACGTTTATGAATTAAGAATGCGCAAATGTGGAAGGGTAGATGAGCTTGGCCCTTTTTTTAGATCTCATTTCTTTTGAGTGTGTAAGGTTTGGCTGTATTTCTACAAGTTTTTGTTATGTGTTACAGGGTGTCTACAAATTTTCCATTACAAAATTCCCTGACTTTTCCAGGTTTTCCAGATGGAAAATTATATTTTTCCAGGCTGCAAATTTGGCTTTCCCGCACATTATAATGGAGGAAAAATTGTTTATAAATTCAATGTCGATTTCGGCGGGAATTTTAAACACCAGACAAGGCAAAATAATTTAAGAATTGTTTTTAAAATTGAGAATTTCTATTTTCACTTTTCAGCAACAAAAAGGTATTGAAATCACTAAAATATTGATTTTTTTACATTTCTAGTAAAATTCCAGAAAAAAAATACTTTTCCAGAAAAGTTTATCTAACGGGGATCCAAACCTTTGTGTAAAAGTTGCGCGTGCTAATCGTTCAGCTAACAGCAATTACGAACTATAGATAACTTATACTTTAATAAAAGATCGACGTAAAAGTGTTGTGATTGCAATGACGGCACTTTTTACACCTTTAAAACCTTCTGCCATTATTTCTTGAACGTAATTTACATCTGAATGCACCTCGTGTACGAAAATACTATTTATTTTTGCATATGAAACTTCTGAGGTGGCAGTCAAGTGATTCAAAGTCGACCAAAATCATCCAACTCACCAACAAATATCTCGTGGTTTGAAACAATAATAAAAATCGTTCCATGTCACTTATCGACTCGTGGACTTGTCCCCAAGACTAACGATTTGGCGATTTTGAGCGACTTGAAACGATAACGCGACTCGGAACGATAAGCGAATTGAAACCAGTGAGCTCAAGACTAGGCCTCCAGTCTCCCACAATTTTCCCATATCAAACATAAACAAATTTTGTCTAACGAAATAATGGCAATCCTTTCGACCTCGACCAACCACAACTGGATCGATTACCCTACCAACAAAAAGTTCAAGTTATAGAATCTGGGTCCAGGCCTGCGTAGTATTGTCAGCAATGGTGTCCAAGATGTCTAAACAGAGTAAACTTACCGGTACGTTCCAAGGTCGGTAGAGTTCTCTTCCTCGCTTATCGTTAATGCTTGCAAGTAGTCTCTGCAAGGGGTAACGATCCTGGGAGCCAACTGAGGCAGGTGATGACGATAATGCAGGAAGGGAAGACTTGGCCAGGCTATGGAATGATATGGAGGATGTCAAGGAAAGGAGTGATCGTTTGGCAGGATTTCGACTCGACAAGAATACTCATGAAAACCCCGCCTATTGCTAATTTGAGTTAGGATACAATACTATACAAGTAAAGATACAGCCATATCGAGGGTTAAGTAGGCCTATACAAGAGGCCAATCGACTGAATTAAGCTGATATTTGCACTTGGTGGGCACAATGGCAGACATGTTGTGAAAGGCGGCATAACGATAGAACTGCCAATACAATAATTGAGGCGTTTATTACAAAAACAGCCTATATCCAAAAAACACATTTTGCAGGAGATCAATTGTATTGCACAGTGTGTCCTAGTAGTGAGAGGGTACTCACGTGACACGTCGCGGGGCACGGTGATGACGGCCGTCATCATGTGCGAGGGCGTGGCGGGCGTGTAGGAAGGCGTGGCGGGAGGCCCCGGAGTCGGGGGGTTCATCGCAGTGAGGCCAACCGCGTAGTCCGGAGTCTTGTCCTCCTTCTCGGCGCCCTGCGACGCTATCAACAGCTGTTGCGCTGCCGCAGCCTCGGACACCTTCTTTGCTTCTTCGATTTCTAAAACAGAACGTAAACATTCTAATATCGACGAGGTCCGGTGCTAAACTAAAACATACTAGGGTTGGGACTTGACATCGATTATTCGATTCGACATCAAATTTGCCTTTATTTTGAGTTTTCAATTTTCATACTAAAATTTTATGGAAATAATTGTATATTTTAAACCAAAATGGAGCCATTGTTTTGAGTTTTTATACTGAAATTAAAGATTTTTTTTAGAATGAAATGAAGACTTTTTATTTGCTATTTTTCAGAGTCCCTACCAATTAGGCCTACTAACTGATTTGTCTTTGCAGCCTAGTTAGAAAGGCAACAACCACATTCAATCATAAAAGATAGCAGATTACCTAGGCCCAAGAATGCCACATAAATGGCTCTTTTTTTCAATTGCCCCTGTACCCCTACGACCCTACCCTATGAAATCAATTCTGGAGGCTAATTTCACCCTTATGTTTCTTTCTAATTTGGACCACTGATTTAAAGAGGATAATACACCGCAGGGCCTAGGCCTATTTATATTTTTTAGGTTTAGTTTTCTATTGATCGTACCATACTATGCCTAAGCGTAGAGCCAATAAAATCAACCCACCTTGTTGGCGTTTCCTCTTCTTAGCTTGAGCATAGCCGAGCGGCTGTTCGTTGATTGGCAGAAGTTTGACCCCTCCCTCCTTGCGCCCGGCTGGTGTGCGGGACAGAGAGGCCCGAGGCGGAGTGGTGAGGGGGGTTTTGAAACCGGCAGCGGGAACACGGCTCGGGATACCTTTCAGGGGAGCTGAAACGCAATCGGATCATCAGTCATCACAACATTATCCCACTAGAGGTGAACAACACATAAAGTGTGAATCTCTTCCAGTCATAGTAGATTAAATTAACACGTACACTACTGTGCACTGATTACCTCGAATGTAGGCCTACGTAGCGTCGCAGTTTTCAGTTGTCTAAAATAAACTTATTTGCATGCAAATATTTGTTGCACTGATGCACTTATAGTGGGTGTTGTCAAAAGGCTGCGAGGCAAACATTTTACGTTGGGGATGGCTATATCATCGTATTTGTGTAGGCCTACATGAAGTTAAGTTAAAGGTCAAACTGGCTATCAAAGTGGGCTACGCCTATTTAAAAATTCTAATTTTTTCTTAACTTGTAGGTGGTCTAGGCTACCCAGTATACAACTGATATTGTAGGCCAAGATTTTAGTACCTATTTTACCGGATCAGTTTTAACATTTCAAAATTTATTAATTGTGATGTTAGGTTAGTTAGGCTCGTTGGTCTTGTTGTTAGCGTATCTGCTTCCAATGCAGAAGGTCCAGGGTTCGATTCCCGCCATAGTCAGAAGTTTTTTAACTTCTGATTTGGACTTTAGTCCATCAGTTCTTGTCTTAGGAGTTTGTAAACGGTGACTTTGGAGCCGTCCTAGCAACGAAGCACATAATAAATTCAGAGTTGTGCTGAATCGGCCTTGTTGATTCTGGCGTTGATTCGCGGGTGTTCGCACTGTCCATACCACTGATTGCTATATTTCCTATTAAAAATAACGATCTTTGGTTGGTTATCGCTCACTCGCCGATTGCATCGGGGCCTACAGGGTTGGCTTAGTCGCTTTGATTTAAAGTCCCCCACTGAAAATCAGTTATATAACTGAGTGGGTAGACTCTAAATACAATTTATTTATTTTATTTATTTATTTAATAATCAAGTAAAAATGGTATTTAATGAACCTGGAAAACAGCACGAGAGTTGAACCCGTGAAGTTACTGAATAGGGGCCCTATTCAGTAACTTCACGGGTTCAGCTCTCGTCACGGGACCGACTCTGTTGTTGTTGGTTGAGGTCGAAAGGTATGATTTACATGGCCGTGGACGGTCAAATGTGAACAAATGATTCGCAGTCAGTTGTCAAATATTCGAAATGACATAGATGTGTGTATTATTTCCAATCGGGGAGAAATTGGATTTAAATGGTATAATTTCATGAGAAAAGGGAATGCACGGGACTTTTAGGGGTAGGCCCTTACTAGAGGTTGGTTTTCTTTGAGCATACTATTGTTATTCGTTTGAGAAAGTTAATAATCTGGTTGTGTTTACGTGTAGGCCAAGGCTTATCATCCACCATTTTATACAAATATAACCGAGTCGGACTCGGTTGTCACGGATTATATCGCAACGATATCGACCTCAAGTGGGTCGATCACTTACAACCGAGTCGATTACGGTAGAAAACGCCTGGGTCCAACTCCGTCAGAGTTATAGAATCGCAGTCCTGGGCCTACAATATTCCCATAGACTTAATTAAAAAACATTTATCTTAACATTTCCTTACTTGTATCGGTCATTTTCCTGGGCATTCCTCTTGAACGTACTGGTACTGTAGGCGCTGGACTCTTCTTGACGTGACTGGCAACGTCAGCTGTTTTCTGGAGGAGCTCTACTCGAAGGGCAGCTGCCTTGGGCTTACGTTTGACGGTAAAGTGTTTTACAGGTAGTGGTTGAGCCCCAAAAACACTAAATAACGAATTTCTATTGAGATAATGGCATTCTAGCGGTAGCATTCCCAAGTCGGTCGGAATTTTAACTGGAAATAAAAATATCAATGCTTTTATGGTTTTACCAAAAAACCATTGCTTAAGACTAGGAAAGACCCCCACAAATAGAGAAGAGAAAAAAAAGACCCCACCCTAGACACTTGCAAATCAACACACACATTAATCAATGGCAATGGCTGCTTCACCACACCACACCTTCAGTGCTCAGGCCACGGGCAGAACCTACCCAATTCGGCAACATAACACCTGCAAAACCAGTAATCTGGTACACCAACTGAAATGCAACCTGTGTCCTGCTGAGTATGTAGGCCTAACCAAGAACAAAAAACTCAGGTCTCGCATGAACGGACACAGGCAAGACACAATAAAACCGGACTACGGACAAACCAGTGGCTCGACATGCAATATCACTCAACTTGGCTTGGCTTGGCAAGTGCTACACATACCAGAGTTGTTACATCACTTCCTGCCGGCTACAACACAGGGTTCTGAGTGAGCTCAACACTGGATTACCTGGAAATCCAGACTGCCACGTAAGCTAAACATCCGCTAGGCTCCTCCCCTTCCTGTTACAACCACACCCAACAGCGCCTTGTAAATTTCTACGTATTCTTTGAACTATGTAGTTTATTTTTAGTTTCCATTTTGACTCAGTGACTCGCACACCGTTTCCATTACGGGCATCCTACCTAGACACGCCTTCTTTTTCGTCCAACCGATGTGAAAGTAAGCAGAAACCAGTAGTCACGTCACCCACATTCGACCAACCTGACACAATAGGTTTGTTGTTTTGTCCACCTCAAATTAAAGAAATTACACCCAGGCGTAAAATATATAATCAGAAATGAGGGTAAAAAGTGCAATAACTTACGAGTGGACAAAAAAAAAACGATTTTGTTGTAATTTGACAGCAATTTTGAGGTAATGTTAAAGCTGTAATTCAACTCAAACTGTCGGAAGATATCTCAATCAATAACACAGCTTAATGTATTTTAATACTATTTTATTAGGCCTACATATTTTTATTATTACCAGTTTTATCTTCCATTTATTTTCCACTTTTGAAATTGGCGCAAATTTTCCTTGCTATAGGCCCTACCTTTACACCTCCTCAAGAGGCAGTGTGCAAAAGTTGTAAAAGTGGCAATTTAATTACCCCCTGGACAGAAGAACACCCCAAAGTTGTAATTACACCAGGACAAAAGAATGCATATTTCTTCAAAGGTGCAAAAGGTGAAAAAATTGGTGGACAAAAGGTGGTGGTGTTGTGTTTCCGACACAACACCGACCACATCGATCCTGTCATTTTTTCATCGTCATTATCCACTTCGTCCTACATCAAGTAGACATTGTATTTCCAACGATAAGGGAACAATTCGTCATCAAGAAATCACGATCATCCGCGATCAAGAATACGCCGAAATTTCCTCAAGAAAACATCAAGATTGTGAATATTATTCGAGTGCTTCGTGTTACGTGTTTTTTTTTTATAACTGCGGGGAATACAAAATTAAATTGTATCAACAATACAACGAGCAAACATTATCAATGGATTATAATTGGATTACGCACGGCAGCCAGGAAAGAATGAGTCCGGACATGTCAGATGACATTTTAAAATTACTATTTATTTATTTTATTATTTATTTAACGTCTATCCTATTCAGTTATAAAAACTGATTTACAAAGGAGGACAACTTCATTCATTTCATTTTTCATTCATTCATTCATTCAATTTTATTATTCTTTTGTATCATTTTGGCTAATAACAGGGGAATTTAACTGAGCTCATAGGTAGGTTTTCTTTTGTTTATCATAATTATGTTCATGTTTATTCATTTCAACTGTCAATAGAGAACCAGCATAACTGAAAATTGAAAGCAGTAATTAGTTGTGTAGCTAGTACACCTATGATCCTCCTCTATACCTCCGTAGCCGTAGAAATTATTGCCAGCTATAATTAGCCAGATAGAGAGGGAGAGAGAGAGAGAGTATGCAGTGCTGAGAACGTCTCAAAGGCCAGGTAGGGTAAGGCCGCGTTCACAATAATTGGTTTAGTTATAAGGGGATAGGAAATACGTGTTAAATTGTTTACGTTTTCGGTTTTGGTCTTAAGAAATTGTTATAAGAAAAACAAAATTCTTACGACGACCAATGAAAAGGAGTAACTTAATTATGACAGGCCACTGAAACATTACTAACCAATCAGGATATCGGATTTCTTATTACCAACAACCCAATAACAATTTCTTTAGACTAAACCAAAGTTATGTGAACGTTGTTTATTCATTTCAATAACAGTTAATTTTATTATTTTTTAATTGTATCTTAGGAGTTTCTTGCAAAACATTGAGCTAGTCTAGTTAATTAATCAACGTAATTTAGTGACTAGATACCTGATCCGGGCAAGGCACAGGGTCTAAATCGTCACAAATTAATATATTCGTGTGAAATTTGAACGCAATCGAAACATTATTTCTCATGAACACATGGCAGCTCAATGCACCAATTACGCTCATCCAACAACGAGCCTGAAAAAGGGTTTGCGAAGCTTCCTAGTTATTGGCACTGTATGCACCACTGTTCATGTACCGGTACCGTACTACCCCAACTAATGTTGTGGCAAAAAATAAGGCGCAAATCTAGAAGGCTTTCTAGAAGGCTAGAGGTCTTTTCTAGCCATTTTCTAGCTACAGTGAGTGCTGCTTGCGATCTTTCTGGCAACTAAAATTAGAAGCTGTCCTCTTTATCCGCTAGATCGCATCATAAGGTTTGTTTGGTTTGCTACACGAACTTACACTTTACACTTGTGTTGGCTCAAAATGTCTAAAAGCGTTTTCGTATTAAGTGTAGTGTTAAGTGTAGCCGTTTGGTTTGACTTCGTGTAGTGTAAAGTGTAGCATTTCTACACGAGCTCTAGGAGGTCGTGTAGAGTGTAGGTGTAGAAATTTAGGCGCAACATTTGAAGAGAAACAGCTTAAAACATGATGAATGACACATTCTTTCATTGACAATCCGATATAACTCCTAAAATCAATTAATAGTCTATAATTACGTATTAGAAACTGATTCGGAGTATTTTATTTATGTGGCACTATGTTTTGTGATGACGGCAAATGCGTAGGGTACTCTAACCTCAATTAGGACAAGCACTATTGAAGTTTATATTCCAAATAGCTTTTCATCGTTCAGATAGTACACATTTTCTATCATTTTGACTCATTTAGTGCCTTCAACAGTACTGTTTGTTGTTTTATTATGTTTTTTAGTTTGACAGTTCGATGTGAGCGAATCTAGTGTAGAGTGTAGCTTAAAAAACGTTTGGTTATCCTGGATAAAGTGTAGTGTAATTTGATTTCAAGGCCTACACCTACACTACACAAGTCTACACTACACTAGGTAAACCAAACAAACCTATTGGTGTTCCTTCTACTTTGCATTGCGGATTGTATTAGGCCAGAACTAGGCCTATTATATTAGGAAGTGGCTATTTAACCGTAGCTACGGGAAAATTACGATTCTCAATTCGTCCGTAGCATGAACGAAGATCGGCGGAAATAATCGAAGGTATCCGAATCGTCCGCGGGATACCACCTAACTAGGCCAATAGCTACAAATATCACAGTGCATTGTGGCAGAGTGGTAGCGCGTCCGAATTCTAAGCGAGAGGTCGGCGGTTCAAATTTTCGTTTGGTCGTTTTTTTTTTACCATTCTAGGCCTATTTGGTTACATGTTTTTTCTGCAAATGATTTCACTACATTCGGCCCCGTCGCAAACACAATTCTAGATGATAAAAGCGTTTAAAAAGTGCTGCGCCGCGCTAGTTCTAGGATCCAATCGATAAAAGCGCACCAGAAATCCATTCCGTTAAAAAACGAGCTTAGATTTAAAATAGCAACGTTACAGGTTTGGTAAGTAGAGTATTTTATTAAAAAACGAGTTAAGATTTAAAATAGCAACGTTAAAGGTTTGGTAGGCCTAAGTAGAGTATTTTATTGAAAAGGTTGGTAAGTAACCACTAAGTAAATGTCATAATAAACATGGCGCGCCGGCAACAGTGAAATGTTAGTGTTTGTGTTCAATCATTATTAATTATAACATAATTCGTATATTTTCAGAGTGGTTATTATTGAATTAACGTAATTTTACCGTGATTTACTTCCCGTTCCTACGGTTAAATTAGCAGGCATAATTTTTCCGTATCCACAGTTCGAGTACCTTCGGTGATGTCCACCGATGTTCGTTCATTCTACGGACGAATTGAGAATCGTAATTTTCCCGTAGCTACGGTTAAATAGCCACAGCGATTATATTACCTATAGCCGTTAGCCGGGCCAACTTATGTTATGGACACCAAGTTTAGTTACTGAGCGTGCGCAGTTATGACAGATTTGGCCGCCTCTATTTACACCCTTGGGGTGCCTAAAATTCCTTTCAGTTCGGCTCGTCAGCGCCTGAGGCTACGTTAACCTAGAGAACCTCCCTTAGAAACCGGTTTGACTGCTGACAAGCCGAACTGAAAGCCACTGTAGAAGCAAGTTTTTTGCTATTTTCACCCACTTTCTGCACATGCGCAAGGGTGTCTAGAAAAAGGGAACTTATTGGCCGTAAAGAAGTCTGCCTAAGGTTAGTCTGTTTATTTCCTCTCTCTATCAAAAAGTCTTGAACTTATGTAGGCCTGTAGGAACCCTACTAGTCTAGGGCCTAGGCCTCACGCCCATGATATAGACTTAGGGCCTAAGCCTATAACCTAACATTTTATTAGACGACGTTTATATAACGCAAGCTGGGTGCAGACTGGATTAGCCTATAGGCCTACCAAGCGACCTGAGCCTGATCAACACCTCAGTCCAAACCGAGTTCAGTTGGTTTGAGAAGTTGACAGCTCATTCTTTTACACGCCAAGATAGGGAAGTGACAAACACAAGCAAACTGGAATACCTAGCCTAGCCTCTGCCTACATGCTTGCGCTTATCTTTCTTCGTAAATCGAAGCCCTACAATCATAGCATCTTATTCCCATCCCGACCAAGCTCGTACAATTCCAGTCCAGGCTGAAATCTTACGATAATTTTTCACAAACTGAGACTGAAAATCTAGTAGGCCTACGGATAGGGCCAGCCTGGACTCGGCTAGAGTCATAAACGTTGTCATAAGCTTGCGATTTGCACTCCATGCCTAGGGGCCTAGGGCCTAGAGGAGCCTTAATGAATACAAAGACCAAAACCAAACTTACTAAGTTTCTTAAGGTCATTTACTAGATCTGAAAATATCCGTTTGTTTTCATCTATATCGCCAATTTCAGTGTTCAGAGATCCAGTTGATGGTAATGTTTTCATTGTCTCGGCCAACATAGAAACCCATTGTTCACTGTCAACTTGAGCCACTTCCAAGATTTCTTCCAATTCCTGACGCCACTGAAATAAACAAATTCTTGTGTAACCCACACACTTGAAACGTTAAAGCTTAATTGGGCAGTAGGCCTAGCTTAGGCCCTAGGCCCTAGGGCCTAAGCGTAAACACTGTTCATAACTTACCTCCTCAACATTACGGCGAGGGATGTGAAAAAATGACAACAGTAATTTGAGTTTAACTTGCGTTTGAAGGTCTGGGAAGCAATCTTTAATATTCCTTAACACTTCAGCATTAAGCTGAGAACAAATTGAACCACCTGTCCACGAATCATTCGACGTTCCAAGCTTATTATGAAGCCACAACGAAGTATCGCTATCCCTAACATTCGCCATATTAAAATGGTAGTAAACAAACTCGTCACTGGAGGCGCCATCGCGCCAACAACAAGCTGATCAGAGCCCTCTAGATACTACAATCATTAAAAAACACCTAGATTCTTCGTACACCTTTTTATTATGGAAAAACGAGGAAAACTTTTTTATTACAAATCAGAAGAATTTCTTTTTATGGTAAGGTTGTTACTTTTTAATTCACAAATAAAAAACATAATACATAACGATTATTTAGTTTTGTAAAACAGAAAAGTGAGACACATTAACATTTTTTATTGGCTGGCTAGAATCTCGTAGGAACCAATCACGATGTGAGCTCAAAATATATCAACATGCGTGTAAATTTTAACTAGGAAAACGCTAAAGTCCCGCCGCGTTGAAGGATGAGCTTTTTATAGTTTTTAGTTTGCGTGGCATATCTTTACTTTTGCAAGTGCTTTGTTTTGTTGCCTACGCACGAAGTGATTGTTGTCAAGTTTCTATTGTTTCTTGTCAATTGGTATTATTTACCTAAAAAACTTATATTAAAAGCTTTATTTCTATGGATTCTGGCTAACTTTTTCAACTTTTTCTTTCAAAAGGTACTACATCACCATAACCTTAATGTCCATGTATGATATGAACGTTGTAGCCCCACCCGTTTGGTCAGAATTGGCCCAAATGGCACGAAAATATCGCACAAAAAATCAAAAAACTTATATTAAAAGCTTTATTTCTATAGATTCTGGCTATTTTTTTCAACTTTTTCTTTTAAAAAGCAATACATCACCATTACCTTAATGTCCATGTGAAATATGAACGTTGTAGCCCCACCCGTTTGGTCAGAATCGGCCCAAATGTCACGAAAATATCGCACTAAAAATCGAAAAAAAATCGTAAAAGTACGATATTCATGAGAAATATTTCTTCGATTGTACCCAAAAACGTAGCAAGTCTAAGTTCAGAGATTTCGAAGGTCCTGTCAAATTTTCATCAAGATCGCATATGCCGTTTGCCCGGTAGAGAGCGAACAAACAGACAAAAATACAAAAAAAAAAAAAAAAAAAAAAAAAAAAAAAAAAAAAAAACACCCGAGCTAAATTTTTTGGGGGGTCAGTGAAATTGAAGTCTTCGCTTCACTCGCTTCGCTCGCTACGCTCATCCAAAAAGCCCGAAATATTTTACATACTATTGTCAAATAAATAAATAAATAAATAAATTTTATTTAGAGTCTACCCACTCAGTTATATAACTGATTTTCAGTGGGGGACTTTAAATCAAAGCGACCAAGCCAACCCTGCAGGCCCCGACGCCAAAGTAACCTAATTGGATGAGCGAAGCGAAGACTTCAATTTCACTGACCCCCAAAAAATTTAGCTCGGGTGTTTTGTTTTTTGTTTTTTGTTTGTTTGTTTTTTTTGTTTTCTGTCTGTTTGTTAGCACTCTACCAGGCAAACGGCATATCTGATCTTGATGAAAATTGGAGAGGACCTTCAATATCTCTAATTTTAGAGGTGTATTGTTTTTGGGTACAATCGAAGAAATATTTCTCATGAATATCGTACTTTTACGATTTTTTCGATTTTTAGTGCGATATTTTCGTGCCATTTGGGCCGATTCTGACCAAATGGGTGGTGCTACAACGTTCATATTATGAAAGAAAAAGTTGAAAAAGTTAGCCAGAATCCATAGAAATAAAGCTTTTAATATAAGTTTTTTTTCGGTAAATAATACCAATTGACAAGTAACAATAGAAACTTGACAACAATCACCTACAATGCGTAGGCAGCAAAGCAAAGCACTTACAAAAGTAAAAATATCCCACGCAAACTAAAAACTTAAAAAAGCTCATCCATCAACGCGACTAAAAAAAGCGTTTGCGAAGCTTCCTAGTGTAACAAAAAATAATTTTGTAATGGAACTTGAAAAAGTAATGAGATCCCACATTGCACGCATACAAAAAACTTGGTAATCATTAGACTGAAATAGTCAACCAAAAAAGCTCATCCATCAACACGACTGGAATAAAGCGTTCGCGAAGCGGCCTAGTATTATCGGAAAAAATGCATGGACCTACGGAAATGAGTTTTCAGGAATCTTAGTGTTATGTTTTATACCTTTGTATTTTATTTTATTGATGATGATTTTATTGATTTGATGTATTTTATTTATGAACTGTACCGTCTGCTTGATGGAAGATAGCTCTTGAACTAAATAAAAGATTATTTGATTTTGATTTGATTTGAACAAGTTTCCCAACGCCGCCAAGGCGCCAACGCAACAAACTGAACTTCAAACCGCGCCATTTTGTTATACTACTTTTCTGGTTCTCAATGAAAAGGCGTACAGCAGGGTACTGTCATGGGACCAGCCGTAACTATTTTAAATGATTTTAAAAACGAAGTGCAACTCGTATTACATTTTTTATTTTAGATTAATGGAGATCCCCAAGAGAAATTATAAATATTTTAATAATTAATAATGAAGCCAATGCACAGTGGTGATGATTTCAGATTTCAGATGCAGATGCAGGGAAGTAAAAGAATACTTTTGTGTTGTCATAGCAACAAAAAATTGAAAACAACACAATGTTGCAGTCAGGTTGCAGTTCTTCAATCCACTTTGTGCTGCATTGATCCTAAGATGTAAGTTTTAAGAACAACAGTGGTGTTTGGAAATAACTAAAGCTTTTTTCCACTTTAAAGATTTTTTTCTTTGCATTAGACCAAACTGATATTGGATGACTTGCAATTAATAAAGATAAAATGGAAGGAAACGAAGATACCGCAGAAAACGCAAGTACAGTCATGCCTGATGTCGATAAACCTATTGCAGAGGTGCAATCAAAAGTAGAGAGTTCTACAACATACTCAACCTCTGGCTCTAATACAGCAAAAATAAGCCAAGCTCTTCCTATTTTACACTATGACGGAATTGTCAGTCTTGATTTATCGCGTATGAATTTAAAACAAATCCCATGCAACTTAGATGAAATAAAAGTGGTTCAGCATCTCTATTTAGAAGGGAATAATCTGGAAGAATTACCACAACATTTCTTTCCAACATTGTCAAATCTAAAATGGTTAGATGTGAGAAATAATAAATTGACGACCCTGCCAAAAGATATCGCCTACCACTCTAATTTAGAGACCCTGCTCCTCCAAGGCAACAAGATCACTGCGTTGCCGCTTGAGTTAGGTAAGAATACTATATACACTGAGTTAAATGTTAAATGGCACATCAAAAGACTATACTATGGTACCGTTGTTTGTTTATTCCACCAGACCAGACGACGGTGGTTTATTTAATGGAAGTATATAGGATCAGCCGGAAGAATAATATTGCACTAATCGTACTAGCAGTTCCCACATATTGAATTTAAAATAGAAACGTTAAAGGTTTTGTAGTTTTTTTTTTATAATAAAACCTACAAAGCCTTTAACGTTTATATTTTTGGCAAATCTCTTTTTCGGTTGAAAGTCCTTTATATATAATTGAAATAGGAACGTTTAAGGTTTTATAGGAAAAACAGCAAAAAATATGATTATTTTATTTTGGACCCACACCATGCATCACACAAACTTAGGAAAAAACATGGTAATTTTTTATTCAATGTATTTTCTTTAAGCCACTGTTTATTGTAGTGAAGGAAATCGTGTCTTATTGGTAATTATATAACAAAATGCCACGATCATTATAACACTCAACATTGCTACCGGTACATCCGTAGACACAATACGTGTTCACCATTGTCACAAGATTTAAAAAACAACACAAATATAAAACATGAATATATGCAACACTAAAATAATGAACACACTAAAGCACAAGGTATATGCAGTTTTATTATATGTATATCACCTAACACAGGTGGCCTCCGTCAACGCTCTACCTGGCTATCGGTATGCGGACGGACTCACGCCAAGTGACGTATCACTAGGAGGGGTGCGGCCAACAAGGCACGCGAATAGCTTCAAATCGTGCTGGGTGATTTTGTTGCATTTTTTCTGATCTCTATGATAACATACTCTTTTTAAAATTCAAATGATGTTTAAAGAGTGGACTGGGCTTTAAATAAACTATTTTATTTACTTCAGATTTTTTTAGATTTAATTAAGGTAGGCCTATTATTTATTGATTTAAATCTACAATATAAGCGTCACAAAATTTATAAATTAGGTAGCGATTCAAATAAGGCCTACTTGGAGACGCATTTCAGAAAATCCTTTTTTTTTTGAGAAATTTTTGCATAAAGACAGTTGCAACTCTTGTGTTGGTAGCTTGAGATGGAGTAAAAGTGCACTTGATTGAAATCAATGGTTTAATTTGCCTTCTTTCTTTACTAGAGGTATACGACAGTAAGGAGCACGTAGGCCTACTGTGTGTGTTGAACAAAATGAATAAAATGTTACAGGTCTGGTAGCAAATCTGAAAGGTGTTCAGTTACAAGGAAACCCAGTCACATATCCACCACCCAACGTTCTTGCTCAAGGTGTACAGAAAGTGCTCACTTTTCTACGAGAGGAGCTAGAAATCCAATCACCATCAAATATTCGACCGATCGCTGAACCCTTCTATCAGAATACGAAACAAAAAGGTACGCCAAGTTTGTAACCAACTTATTGACATGCTACCGTACTTCATCCCTAATACGTAATAATGTTTCTCAAACGTGATCAGAAATTTATGGATACATTATAATTATATAGCATTTTCAAGTGTTATTTTATAGCGTTTTGTAGTATCTCATTTTGGCCACTTTCAAAAACTTGTATATGAAGTTTTTTCATATTTTTATTTCGAAATTTTGTCATCAAGGTTGTATTAATATCAACTGAATAAAAATGTATAATTATACTCAAATTATAGATATTAGCCTATGTAAAATAAAATAAGACTGGAAAATCATAGTTTTAAGTGAAAAAATAGCGCTTTGTATCATCTATTCTCATAACGCTATTTTTTCCCCCTCTATTATCAATCTTCTCTCTAACTGATGCACAACTCATTCATTAGTTAGATCAGGGTGAATTTGTTTCTTATTTAAGAGAGCACTTCCCTGCCAGAGTGGAGCACAAAACATGGCTCACAGACAAGAAGTCTTATTGGTGATTCCCAAACGAATGGAGCCAGAAGACTTAAGTGAACTCTGAATTGTAAAGGAAAGAACTTTCAGTAGCTTTGCATCTGTTTTCATGCGGGATTTTTGTAAAGTTAATTTTTTACCCTATTTTATGCATGTTTGATGTACTTTTTACAAATGATATGTTTAGGCATAATCATTCTCTTAAGGTCACACTAGCATTGATCTTGATCTAATCTTAGTAAAGAACCTCGTGAATTATAACACATAGTATTATCTATAATTGTTTTGTCAGTTAGATCTTTTTTGCCAGAGTATGCTTTTAGTCAAATAACATGTACAAGATATGGCCTTATTAAGTGAATGTGTAGAACTTTGTGTGTATATTATGATGGTTACAGATTCAAGAAGAAAAAGTAGAAAATACAAGTCCATGTCATGTTCCAATACGAACTTACGGAGACTAGCTAGTTCTCCCGAACGGTACTTTATTTCCAAAGTTCCTCCATTAACATGCGTTGGCAGTGCAAAACCGTTGTTAACAAATAATAAGTCAAGACCGAAGTCACATATTTATATAAAGTATGAAACAAAGGAGTCTGGTGGCGGTGACTCGGCCGATGACTTTGGCCTGGGCGACTTGGAACGAACGGACTTACCCGAGGAAGAAAAGTGGGTGATCAAGGAGATTCTATCAGCGCAACTGCCCAAGGAAAATGTCTACGAGAAGAAAATGGCAAAGAGGGAGGCGAAACTTCGACAACGCTACGCACGCGATGTGTTGATGACGAAGCTAAGAGATATGCTAGATGCGCAGGCTAAGACGCTTCAAAGGAAAAGGTAAAGTACAAAATGTTGTTTTAGCTTCCAGGTTCCAATATTTACAACTTTATAAATTACCGATTAAACCACGCTAAAACCTACCCTAAAATGCAACTATTTAAATCATTTTTTTAATGGGGCTTGGGGCCGTGTGCCCCAGACCTACCCGGATAAATACTTATGTTTGTGATTACAAAAATGTTTGCCCCCCTCCCACAAAAACAAAAACAAAGATTAGTTATGCCAAAGTTTGTTGTAACTTGTAATGTAGGTAAGTATGTACGGCCTAGTATTAGGTACCTAATTAAAAAGCAGCCTCCTGAATTATATTATTTTTGTGGGTCAAGACAAAATTTGTTATCATTACTTAGGAATGAATGTTGTGATAGTGGGAATATGCACAGAAAAATACACACACCATCAACCGTAAGTTAATCAAGAGGAATACTATATAACTGTATCAACTATAAGAATAACCCAGCCTTGATTTACTTCTGGTTATACCTGTACAGTATTTTAGTGAAATTGCTAGCTTGAAGAAAAAAAAAAATCATGCGCTTATCCCTAAATCTTTTACAGAGATCAAAACGTGCTCAAAGAATGGAGGTTAGACTACCAAAAGAAAAAGATGAACATTAAACATAAGGAATTCACAATTAGTACGCCGTACGATACAAACCCCAAACCTTGTTTTTGATGGCACAGAAAAACCCAGACCGACAAAGACGGTGGAGAAATTGAGGTAAGAGAGGAGAAAAATTATAGGAATTTACAATATTTCTAATATAGGTACTTACTTACTTACCAGAGCACTTAGTTACTACGTACCTCAAGCTGGTTGTGCTTAGGAACAAACATCCTACTAACCTGCGAGAGTTGCGAGTGTCAAGTAAACTTGAAAACTTCGTAACCCACAGAGGCAACACACGCACAACACACGCATCGAATCCGGCCGCCGTCAATCCCGACTCAAGGTTTCTTCCAAGGTTTAAGGCGAATACTAATCTTAAACAGAAACGGACATTCCCTGAAACACAAATACTCTACCCTAATAACCTAGTTCTAGTTAGTTAGTTAGTTAGTTTCCTGGGCCCCGATTCATGTACATTTTTATCCCGGTATAAGCCGAGTTAGGTGGTATAAGTGCGGTATAACTCCGAATCCAATTCATGAAGACTTATCCCGCCTCGACCGGGGATAAGAAAATACGTAAACAGATGGCGGACATTTTAAATTTTGCATCTATGTGTAAAACGAGAAAAGTTGTCATTACTCTCATAAAACAAATCAGAAACCGTCCCGGGCCTAGGCCCAGATGTAGAAAATTATTCATAATACAACAGTGTAGGCCTAAAGTTCCATTAGGCTATAGGACTACATTCAATTAATTCTAACATAACACGTTTGACAAGCCCTAGGCCTCTCCTAGGCAACCCTAGGCCTGCACGACCATGTTCTGACACACATTCCGCACAAATAACTAGTTTTGATTACTAAAAGCCTAATGCAGATAAAGAATGGTATGATAGTCCTAGGCTATTCCAAAATTTACGGCAATAATAAGCCTTTTCTTTTCTTTAAATGAATTCACGCAAACTCCTGTCACTAAATGAAAAAGTAAAACAAAAGGTGGTGGAAATTTTCAGTGTTCTTTTGCTAATTTGCTGATTTACATGGCTGTGGAATGCAGTGGAAAATAACATTTGTTGTGTCTGTTGTTGCATTGGAAATTTTTGATTGGATGAGAGTTGCCCAGACTTAACCAGGCCTTATCCTGCCATGTCCTGCATTATACCGTCCTTATACCACCTATACCCGGGATAAATGTACATGAATCGGGGCCCTGAAGGTCATAGTACCCGAGTAAAACTTATGAATACCTAACTGCGGATTTACGAAGAAAAAGTTTTTTAGACTTCGAGATAATGCCTGTTTTTTGTTTTTTTTTGAATTTTTAACTACGTAGTTTTATATTGTCTAGTGTACAAATAGGCCTACATGTATAGTCTACTTACTATATAATACACAGTTAATAGACAATTTGCATAATTAACTGCACATGCATGCTCTGCTGCAAAGAATGATGGGAGAAAGGGATTAAACACGATAAATGCCATGTGTTGGGGTGTGCGACGAACTGCAACGACTTTGGGAGAAGCAGTCCATCACACAACCGACCATTTAGTTTAGTGTGTTCACTCCGCCAAGGTTAACTCCCTTTTTCCCACAATGCTTTGCGTGCCGATATAGAGGGCACTGGCGATTTTGTAAACCGTCTATTTTAAAATAAGTCTCATTTACAGAGTCCATTTTAGTTAAAAACTTGTGCATTTCAGGGACATAAGTGAAGAAATGGCTGATATTTTCATATCACTGAAAAATATGAGTGAATCTAAACTTGAAGAGAATCTTTCACCAAGGACAAAGCAGAAGGCTTTAGATTCAGAGATAAAACAGGTAAGAGCTATAATACATAACAAACTTACCAATCTAATTGGAGTACAATGAACTAGCAATATAACACATTCTCTTTATTTGCAGCTTGCTCAGCTACAGAAGAAACTAGAAATTATAAAATGTAGAAATGCCAAAGAAGATGCAATTTCAAAAATATCAGAAAGAAACACTAAAATGTGGCAAAATGTGGCTCACGCTGCTCAAAAGAATTCTAAATAATTATTTTAAGTACAAGAACTGACGTAATGATAGGCAAAAATTTCATGATTGCAAAACCGTAGCATTTTGATAACTTAATAACTTATTATACAATTATTGTAAAACATACTTTATATTTGAACTACTATTAAAAACATAATTCATTCATTCATTGGTAAACACAATATTTGTTACCCCAATATTCCCTTTTAAAAAAAGTTATCAATGAATTGTTGTATTGTTTCCTAGCTTTCACAGCATAGGTAGGTAGTTTCTATGACTGACAACAGAACTATTCCGTTTAAAAGTTCCTCAGAAATCAATTACCGTATCTAGGTATACAAATAAAGACCAAAGTATATTTTTAAACAAACAGTTCCAAAAATGGAGTGAGGCCATTGAGAACAGGCAATTGTCCATAGTATTTAATATAACATTAAAAAATTTTGGCTGAAATAGGAATGCAGCCAATAACTGTTGTCAGCCAATAATTGCGTACATACGGTAGTTTCTACCAAACTATGATCGTAGCTAAACCATGGATGTGATTATATACTAGCCGAATAATGCTGGGCTGTACGACTAAGTAGAGCAACAGCCACTATGTTGTATTATTACATAATATTTAACACACAATGGAATGGTGAACTAGCGAGATGTAAATATTTAAAATATACGTATGTAGTTTTGTATTTACATTTCTCGATTTGGTGACACATATGAGAGTTACAAGAACTAATTCTCAGCGGAGGACTTTTAAGTACAGTAGCTCCGAACGAACTCTGTCAATGTCGAGCCATTGACGAGCAAATAATACCCGACCAACAATCGGTATTTGAAACGGGGGACTGTTGGCTGGCAGCGGACCACGCCAACATTGACGGGGCTAGTTGACAAATTTATCATGTGCTCCGTTGCTAGGACGGCAAAGTTACCACCTGTTCCCTTGGGCAACATTGTCACTCACTTCCCAAGTGACGGCATACAAATTTCAACTCACATGACATTCTTTTGTTGCAGCTATCGGGGCTATATGAGAATAAACATAAATATTATTCACAACAATTTTATTTTGTACGTCATACAAAATAGTTATAACAATTGTACTGTAGGACCTTATTGACGAGAACAATCATACACATATTATACATTTTGTCCACAAAAATTATTTGACAAAACTACACTTAAACTAATAATTTAATACTAGACTAAAAATTCAAGATATAAGTTTGTTCCATGACTGTGCTTTAGGCCTAGGCCTACTGTCAAGTCACTTGGCATTTGTCATAAAAACAAATTATGATAATGATAATAGAACAAGTTAAGAAAATATACTGCACCTAACATATAACAGGGAATATGGTAACTCGTACATTGAGTAGTCCCAAGAAAAAGTCTTTACATAGCTTGATATTGCAAAGTTTAAAATACGCTTTTAAAAAAGCAGATGGATTTATTTTATTTTATTACATATCATATTGTGTATTAGTGACGGTGTGACGGATTTAGTTACTATATATTGACAGTGACATAGGTAGTGTAGACTAGTATAAAACAAAAAGGTTATAAAAAATGTCAGAATATGTACATATTTCCGACTCTGGTATTTTTTTTATAATATCCAGTGTAAAAAGTGGGGTGCAGCCATTATGCGAGGTATTGGTCTATCTTTAGTATTCCTTTAAAATTTTAGTAGTCAAAATAGGGGTGCGGCCTTGACTTGATGGCGGACTATAATCAAATAAATATTATATTATAGTATATAGTATAATCAAGACTGAATTGAATCTCAGCTAGTACTTTTTACTTTTAGGCTATGAGTTGTTACTGGCATTGACAAGTAATGAAGTAAATGTACATTTATGCATTATTTATTTACTAATTAGTAATTGGTACAAAGTGGGACTGGCAATTGCGCCAATCACTTGCAATTCTTGCATATTTTTTCAATCCCATTCATCTAGACTGAAGGAAGATTTTTGAAATTTAAAAATAGAAAACAGGATGATGTTCATAAACGTCATCTCAATGGATCGGTGTGCAGACCTAAGTTAGGCATCGTCGTTGATGTGCGACATTACGTAATGGACAATGGAAGACATGTTACAAATTCGAAAATAGGCCTACAAATATAACAACATATTTTCATCAACGTATGTTTCTAACAGGCCTATTAGTATATTAACAACATTAGTATAAACTATAAAGTGAGGTCCAGTAAATCTCCAGGCGCCTGTCGCTCCACTCGCTCACCGGTGATAAGGTATCGTCGTTGAATGTGATCCAATCCAAATCCGCCATTATGGATTAGGAAGTGCTTTACTGTTAAATTAAAACTAATAAAATTAATTTTTGAGCCAGTTCTTCTCCAACGGTCGAGTGACCAACGCCACGCGGGCCGAAACGTTTCGACAATTGTGTTTGTATATATACTACATGTCTACTCGTCACGCAGCCACCTACAACTTTCAGGTAAGCTCTTGGATCCCTTCTCTTTTCCCCACTCATTCAGAAATTTTAAACCTAGTATTTTATAATGCAAAATGTTATTTTGAACAAAGAAAGTAATAATAATAATAATATGTAATAACAATACAAAACCATAAAATTAATGATGAATAACAGGTAAAATAAGTAATTTATTGAACCTTGGATATTATTATTATTATTATTATTATTATTATTATTATTAAACTGTTTGAACAGTTAGGGCCTACGGGGCGGGGTGTACATGGAAATCAATCCAGAAATTAACAAATCCATCTCAGCCGGATCGAGCTTATTAATTATTGAGTTTGACAATTAAGTTCCTTTGCTTTGTCCCTAGTTTAGGGATAGAAACTCGGAGAAACAACGCGGAAATGTTTGCGATGACCTTGTTTTGAGATACCCGTGAACCCATTCAGTGGACCTTCAAGTACGGGACATTTCTGAGAAATATTCATTCATAAAAGTTTTAAAAAATTATTACTTTTCAATAAAATATTCAAAAATCAAAATACATATGAGCAAGGAATGGAACGTCACTGTAACACTTTATTTACAAAACTGTATGTTAAGTTGGGGGTATCGATATAAAAATATCAGTTGTGCTTTAGTTTTTTTACTACATAACTGAGAAAAGGGGTCGAGAAACATGTTCACATTAAGTTAATGTGAAGACTACTGGGTAGGGGCATCATTGGCACAGGTTTGCAACTACTGTACCACAATACGGCATTGGACCTTACAAAACACAAATCACTTAGCAAAATATTACGTACAAAAAGCTGCCTGCGCACTTAAAAACTTTCACCAATAAGTTTTTGTCAACATCAAACTTTTGGTTATCTAAATAAGCTGTAAATATTTTTCTTCAAAAAATAGATGTCTATGTATTCTGTACCACACAATGAAGTTTATCTGTTTCTTGTCTTCATATCAAACCAACCTGCACAGTTTTAATCTTCTTTGCTAAACACTTTGTTATCACATTTTGGTCCCCATTTGAACTTGTTTAACAATTTAAACACTTTGTCGATTTCACTCTCCTTATCGTACGTCTCGGACAGATAATAAAGTTTTACGCGCTCCTCGGAATGGCACTCTAGCACTTGCCAATGCTCAAACAGTTTGAAAGACGCTTTGATTGGGTCCACAGCCACACTCTCACCTAGAGGAAATAAAGCTTTGCATGAGTTCTCTTCTAAATGTGAAGAGAACAGTTACAAAAAATTCTAGTCAATCAATAACTCAATAACCACAAATAGGCTAGTATTTTCAGCAATTTTTCTCTGCTTTTTTAAATATTAACTACTATGTAGGCGAGGCCTACCCTACTACTTCAAAATTTGGCATTATAAAGTAAATTATAAGATAATAAAATAACTAATTAGTTAACATGCCAACAGTTCAAATCTTTTTTTAAATGGTTACGTTTAATCATTTTTAGTTTTTACTTTTTACATTAATCCACGTAGTGGAAAATTACCACAAGTGGTGTCGCAGTCATTTTAAATCATACTGGTTAACCATAAAATAAAAATAAATTCACAAAATGAAGTAGGTTTCATCTCATTCATATGCAACATAAAATACTGCCCATGGATTCCTTTAAAAGTTGAGTATCCAATCCATTAGTCTAGCCAATTAACACAAAATAACACAAGAAACAAGCCAAAAACACAGGTAGGCCAGTCCCTATATTTTTTTTTAAAGTACTATAGTCAAAATTATGTCCAAGATACGCATTTCCCCCTAGTACATGTATACAAAATTAATATTCATCCAAATAGGCACAGATATACATATAGGTTTGACCGGGAAAAAATAAGACAAAAATGAAACAAATTGCATTGTGTCAAAAAATAAATCACAAATAGCTTAGCCAAAGTCGGCAAAAATCGGACTTGGGGAAAGCTGCCATTTTAAAATGGTGTTAATTTCCTTTGTTATTCCTGATGAAATTTTCTTTAAAATAAGACCAATACAACCAGAAGTGACGACCGGAAGTAGTTGTAAATATTAACGTAAGATTTACAGGCATATTTATTTACGGTGAAAAATGCGCAAACCGGGTGAAAAATAGTACAAAGATGAAACAAGTTGCATGGTGTAAAAAACAAATACATCACAAATATGAAATAACCTAGCCAAAGTCAGCAAAAATCGGACATGGAGAAATATGCTATCTTTACAAAATGACATCCTAGTTCTACACTTCTACTGCTAATTTCTTTATTGACTCCCTCTTCCAAGCCCGAGACAAAGTTTAAAATACATTTCAGAGATCTCATTATTCATTATTGAACTGAGGTGTCGACAATCGACATGTAAATACATCAATCAATGTACAGGATCTTCCTTTTTCTCCAGAGTGATCAAGACCTAGTGTCAAAACATCTCATGTTTTTTCTGTGTTTTGTAGGCCTATATAATATTTATGTCTCTATTTATCAAGAAATCGAAGGTAAGCTGTTGGATCCTATCTCACGCCAATATACTCCAGCCGATCGGCATTCTAGCAACATAACCTAACTTAGTGACAAAGAACTCACCATAAAGTAACAAGCCTCGCTGTACTCGAGACTTCATCTCGGCCAACACCTCCTGAACGTAGTCTCGCTCCGTCACCTGGCGGCCGACCAGTCGAGAGAGACAGAGGGCGCTCACCACGTAAGTGTCTATCAGTGGCCGCAGCTGCGTGTGTAGGAACTCGAGGTATCGCATGATCTTCCTGTCCCGGGTCAGCTGAACACAGAACGGTCCACATCAATAACACTTAATGAACAACGGGCTAAAATCTACTAAGGATTGTATGTTTAAGAGATGAAAAATGTTTCTCGGATAAAATAAACGGTTTATAAGCAGGCCGGTTGTCGTAAAGTTATTCTAACTCTTAAGCATTTAATAACTAAATTGTAGGGATGGGCGAACGTTCGAAATTCCGAACTCGAACCGAACTTTTTTTGAAGTTCGGTTCGGTTCGAGTTCGAAATTTGAAGTTCGAGTTTGTGATTTATCAAAATTACGAACTTGCTCCGACTTTTAAACTTGCCGCTGTCGCGTGCGAGAAAATCCTCCAATGGTGAGGCAGTATTATTCATTCGATTATCGATTTCCTGCGATATTTCGATAAATGAAATGGAAGCAGGTCTCCATCAATTGCGTACCTTCTAATGTTCGACTAATCGATTCGCAGCAATAATGCGATTCATCATGAATGTATCCACCAATGAGAAAGCTGCTAAAATAAGACGCCAAGACGAGATGCTGTGACATGACATTTACGACGATATTTACGATGTTTCATAGAGTAACAAGTATTATTTGGAATCACTGAACAATGATTAAAGACCGATTAACCACGTTTATATGCAATTATGTTATCAAATAAATTTCTCGCAGGCAAGTTTTAACCACATTTGCGTCAGCTTACACACCTTAATACGATGTCGATAAGCTACATAACCTCAAAATAGATCGTCATTTTACGTTTGTTACTCAAAGCTAGATAACAATAACATGCCCATGTTCTAGGCCTAATAAAATTTAATAGTTGCGGTATTTAGACGAGAACTGGCCGCGATTTCACAACAATCTTTGTTAGGTTTGGTTTATGGACCGGCTAGGCCTAGGTAGGCCTAGGCCTACATAAGGAATACTATTTTAGGCTTAGGGGCTAAGGTTAGGCTAGGGCTAGGCCAAGTTAGGAAAAGCCTAGCCTAGGTTAGCCTAGAATATAGAAGATAATAGGTGTCTAAACATGTTTTATAAGCTCTTATCTAAACCAAGACTTTGGAATTTGGTAGCCTTGCCTAGGCTAGGGCTAGGCCTAGGCTATGCCTAAATTTAGGATGCTGTGCCAAAAGGGCTAAGCTAGTCAATCCTGTCGATGAAGGTCGATGAAATAGATCTCGATAGTAGGGAGATATAGCCTTAGCCTAGACATTAAAGTATGCCCAATTGAAATTCCTACCTCCCTGTTTTTGGTTTTAAGTAGATTTTTTAAAGTTCGGTTCGAGTTCGAAGTTCGAAACTTTTTTTTTACAGAAGTTCGAGTTCGGTTCGAAACTTAAAAAACCAAGGTTCGCCCATCCCTACTAAATTGTTATCAAATTGTGATATGGTAATAAGTAATAACAATAATAACTAAAGTAATAAGAGACACCTAGTACCCTACTAGGGGAGGGCAAACGTAAAAAAAAAATTAAACTTAAACTAGCCTGATGAGTTCCAGAAGGACGAAACGCGTCGTGGATTAAGGCTATTCTACCGCGTTTTTTATTTTCCAAAATATGCTCCTTCGTCAAATATAGTGAATGGCTTTGAAACATGGCTATTTAGAAAATCAAAATATTTTTTTCAAATTTTTCTGATCCGGTACACGGCCAATATAGCCACCTCAAAATTATTTCCAACTTCAATTCGCCAAGGCACACCTTCAACGTAGGGTGTGTTTTTTGACATTAATTTTCAACTGTTTTTCAAGGACTGACTGAGAGTTGTTCAAGATTCAAAGTCTCCAGAAAATCATCGCAATTGGAGTATTGGTTTAGCGGAATCGTGTACAAACACAAAATACAAACAAAAACAAAAAGAAAAACGAAAAAAAATCGTCAAATTGTGATTTCAAGAGAAATAATTTTTTGATCAATTTTTCCTACGGTGCAGTTCTAAGTTCAGAGATTTCGAAGGTCTCCATAAAATTTCATCGCAATCGGAGTATCGGTTTAGCCGGAATCGTGTTCACAGACACACAAAAATACAAAAAAAAAAAAAGAAAGAAAGAAAGAAAAAAAAACATTCCGGATTTTTTTCTCCAGTGTAGTAGAATGGAATCTTCGCTTCGCTCGCTACGCTCATCCAATCAATCAATGTACAGGATCTTCCTTTTTCTCCAGAGTGATCAAGACCTAGTGTCGAAACATCTCATGTTTTTTCTGTGTTTTGTAGGCCTATGCTATATAATATTTATGTCTCTATTTATCAAGAAATCGAAGGTAAGCTGTTGGATCCTATCTCACGCCAATATACTCCAGCCGATCGGCATTCTAGCAACATAACCTAACTTAGTGACAAAGAACTCACCATAAAGTAACAAGCCTCGCTGTACTCGAGACTTCATCTCGGCCAACACCTCCTGAACGTAGTCTCGCTCCGTCACCTGGCGGCCGACCAGTCGAGAGAGACAGAGGGCGCTCACCACGTAAGTGTCCATCAGTGGCCGCAGCTGCGTGTGTAGGAACTCGAGGTATCGCATGATCTTCCTGTCGCGGGTCAGCTGAACACGGAACGGTCCACATCAATAACACTTAATAAACAACGGGCTAAAATCTACTAAGGATTGTATGTTTAAGAGATGAAAAATGTTTCTCGGATAAAATAAACGGTTTATAAGCAGGCCGGTTGTCGTAAAGTTATTCTAACTCTTAAGAGGGTTCACCACCCTTTTGATAGTTAGTAAATAGCGGTTTGCTCGGTCAAAAAGCATCCTACGTATATACAATTTTGCAAACTTGTCAATAAAGCATACATGGACGTTCCAACAGTCATAGATTTTCAAAATTTTGACTTGATCAGCCAGAAAAAATTCACGAATATAGTCAATTTTGGACTTTTTAACAAAATTGAAATTCGTGAAATCTAATTTATTTTTTATAAATTATTTCAAAACAAATTTTAGGAATGTGTTACTATAGAAACCTTTATTTCCACTTTCTTGAGATATGTTCAAAATTTCTAACAACTGTGATGTCATTCAGCCAAGCAAACAGAAAATTGCCTAAAAAAGGGGTGGTGAACGCTCTTAAGCATTTAATAACTAAATTGTTATCAAATTGTGATATGGTAATAAGTAATAACAATAATAACTAAAGTAATAAGAGACACCTAGTACCCTACTAGGGGAGGGCAAACGTAAAAAAAAATTAAACTTAAACTAGCCTGATGAGTTCCAGAAGGACGAAACGCATCGTGGATTAAGGTAACAAACAACTTTAAATTAGCTGCAGTTGTGCAGGTGAAAAGTTTTGTCGCCCCCAGCCCTTCAGGCTTGGTTTTATGTTCTGTTGCTTCTCCAATCTATACTAAACTTACGAGAAGTTTGAATCAGGGTAAAATATATTAAACACCCAAAAAAGTTTAATAATTAGGCCCTATAATTTAAAAGTTATCTGACAATAATGTATGTTGTTAAATTTGTCTACTTAGGGTAAAATGTTATGTACGCCTACTCAAGGAAATATTATAGATGAGTTCTGTTCTGCTATGAATCTATAATTAATTACCATATTCCTAGAAATAGTCAGTTCTCCATAAAATGGCTGGAAATTATAGCAGAGAATAAAGTAATCTTGTTAGACACTAATTAGTATATTATTACACAAGTTAGTATGGAATGTAAAATGTAATCTTAGAGTAATACCTTATATTCGTCCCCTCTATTGTATGCCAATGATCCATCATCGGAGTATTCGTTACTAAATTGGTCCTCTAAATGTTTGGCATATCTTCGACCCCACTGAATGTCTTCATCCATTACTTCAGGCTAGGAAGAAATATGATGAACATTAGTGGCTCTCAAGCATAAATAGTAAACATACAGGCATGTACATAGTGATGATATTGATTTAATATGCACGATTGTCGGTATTAAAAGTAATATTGAACAGCAATCGTAGTTTTTTGTACTATATCCCAACCTAAAGCTCTTCTTCAACCTAAGTAAACAGTAAATCGAATATAGAGACAAATTGACATAATTGAAAAGAATGAAGCAACAGGCTACCATCAAACTCATGTTTTGTGCATATAAAAATCTAAGTATTGCCTGGTTAAGACACTAGTTTACCACCACCAGTACCACTGCCAAGACTTACCTGGTCTTTCTTAAGGATATCTTTATGCAGCAACCTTTCAATGGCATCGGTGACTAGATTGTCAAGATCCTGACACGGTTTCGCAAATATGAATTCGTACTGGAGAATATCACAGACAAGAAGGGCGTTCCGCTTGATATCCTCATGGTATAGGTACAACGTAGCTTCACTTTTGTCATTTATTTCGTCGCCAATCAACGAATACATTGAGGTAACTGAAATTTTAAATCACAGTTTGTTCAAAAATGAAGCAGAAGGCAAAATGTAGTCGATAAAAAAATTAGAATTGGAAACATACAAATACTTATTTCAGTTTACAAATTTTATAATTGATAGTTTGGGTATTATTAGGGTAATAAGAATGGGAAGGACACGGTTGAGATGGTTTAGACATACACAACGATTGGTCGATGGGAGGATTCCCAAAAGAATGAATGAAAGAAGGATTGAAGAAGGAAGAAGAAGACAGGGAAAGCCAAGGAAGAGATGGAAGGATATCATAGCAGGAGACTTAGAGGCAAGAGGAGAGAGCTGGAAAGATGTGGAAGAGATAAGATTGTGCAAGGTTGAAAGAAGTAGAAAAGTTCGGTTGTAAAACCAAAGCTGACCCTGCCAGAAGCAGGAAACGGCAATGGATAATGATGATGAACTATGTAACAACCGATTCCGAGAGAAGTATTCGTAGCTTGAACTTACCAACGACAGAGTCCATGACGTAGTGGGAAAGAAGCGGGTTACTGTAGTACGACAGTTCCACAACGTTTGGCAGCATCGTTATTGGAGTGATCATTATCTCAGTTTCAGTCTGACCGTCGGCGATCTGAACGGTCGTCTTTTCTCTGCGAACCAGACCGGGGCCAAGAAGCTCCAACTGAAGCATGAACAGACAGACATGTGAAATATATATCATAGATAAGAAGAGATGGCCAATCAACCAGGTAGGCTAGTTGATTTCGTTAAGAGCAGGGCTGTGCAAATAGAGATGTTTAATTCAAGATGAGTTCAATATTATTATATTATTATTAAGTACTATTCAGTATTCAAGTTTGTTTAGTCGAGTTCAAATACACTTTATTCTCCATTTGAGTCTCTACGCCTAGGCAGCCTACATACAAAAGGGGAAAGGAGGATTCAAAAGAATGAAAAGTATGGGTAGTAACTAGTACAATATTTATTTATAATACAATTTATAGCAACAACATTTGATTTTCTCCCTAAATAATTGATGTCAAAAAAATTCACAACATGGAGCCTTAGAAAACATAACATTTTGAAATAATTGAAACTCCCAACAAACAAGACAATATGTAAAATGTAAATCACTGTGAAGATTATATAGAAATGAAAATACCGTATTAACTCGAATGTACGTCGAACATAGAATTGAAAATTAAAAGGCAACTGAGGTGCGATCTACATGTGCAAGCAAAAAAAATAAAAATATGCAATCCGACCTGGCACTTCCACCATTCGCGGAAGTACCAGGCCGTCGTGGGTCGGCATATTGTATCACAAAGCGGGTTGCGCAATGCACTACATACGTAATAGTTCTACATTAAGTATGCAATAATACTAGGTAATTTACTGATATTGAAATCCAAAATCACATACCAAGCACGTCTCAACAACTGTGTAATATTTTGGCAGCATCTAGGACTTTTTCAGATGTAAGGTTGATGTGATGTTGAGGAGCTACGTAGTACGTACCTTGTTATTTTTTTATTTTATTTGTACTTTTTAAGCAGAATTTCAGGATATTTGTCTACCCATACTAACAATCCCACATAATAAGAGTGTGAGTTATATTCACAAGCAAACCAGCTAATCGATTTAAGACATTTGGAAACTCAGTGAGACCTACAATCGAGTAGGCTAAATACGGCACTAAAAATAGTGACTCCCGTGTTCTTACCGCGTGGTTGACGACGTCAATGGCTTCTCCAGAGAATCCCACGTCTCTTTGCACGACCCTCAGTTCTTCCCGAAGTTTGGACAGCGCGATCACCAACTGGCCCAGCGCGACTCCGTCTCGGAACTTGTTCAGGAGAAGGAATGCCACCGCGTTCGTTGACATCACCGCAGTAGCTTTTGCGCAATCTAACAGGAGAAAATTAATATAGTCACATTTTATTAATTTCATGAATGTCACAGCAATAGGTACTGTATTAGCCCAAATAAAGCGCCAAATACTGTAACAGCCGCAATTAATACAATCCACTCCTCAAATTAAACACAGGTGATTGTGGCGAACAAAAAACCTCACGTTAAGGGCTGGAACTAGAATTAAGGTAGATAAAGACGGATGGTGTTGTTAGTAGCACTGGTGGCGCGGCGGTGAGGCGGGATATTGTTGATTGAATAATGGATATAATTTCGATAATCGATAACCAAAATTCATTATCGATTATCAAAATATCAAATAATTGGTAAATAAATAGTGGCAAGAACCAAACTCTAAAGACGGAGATTATCTCACGTTGTGCCATGCACTGGCTGGGCTGATGGTGTCACACTCGAGATTTAAGTTTGGAAATGAACAGGAACAGGCTTTATTAGTGATATTCGATAATGACAATACCATTTCGATAATCGATAATGAAAAAAGTATTCATGTGCATCCCTATACAAAATTACAAAATCCATCCCGCTGAGATGGAAATTTCTGGATTGATTTCCATAAATTTAATTGGTACACCTACTCGCATAATGAAATTGAAAGTACTAAAACTATCCCCAGCCCAGCGGTTGAACCCCCTCACCGTAGATGATGTGGCGTGCGATGCTCTCGACCAGCTGCCTGTGCTCCTCGTGGCAGACGTCGGTGCCGTAGAGGGAGGTGCTGGACGGCGCGTGGTGGAAGTTGTCGGACTTCTCGGTGACGGTCAGAGTGCCGTCCCCCTCGTCCACCAGCAGCGGGGGCGGCTGGGGGGCGGTGAAGCCTCGCTGCTTGTTGCACAGTTGCATCGACGAAATCAGTTCCTACAGGGGCAACATGCCTTGAGTTACATCCGGAGCTAGGAGGGAATCCCTACGATACGTGCGGTTCACTCGGGGAAAGATGTTTTGATCATACCGTACTTGCGTTTTTGTTTTGTGGTATATATTGGTACATTTAGTATCTTAACTTTAGTTTTTTTTCCCTCGATCTGTTAGTCGGAAAAAACACTCCCGTAGGTGTAATTGTTATTATTTACTAACAATTCAAATCAATTTAGTGTTGTGTGCCCTTAAATCCAAATAACTATGGTATCTGCCAATGAATGTTTTATGATATTATTCAATGCCATTGTAGAAATACTAGTTAATATGACACCATAACATGAAAATTGTGAAAATCAACGTTTTTGCTATTTCTACAAACCAAAGTCATTTTTGGGTACTTTTATAAACCACTTTATTTTATGATTAATCTGCTAGTCATACTGCTCATACACAAACATGATCATAATACCCTCATAATTTTACAAATCACACCTTGTCATAGACTAAAGCGAAGGTATGAGGAAGCAGAACTACGATGCGATTCTTTAAGATCCACATTAAATGTGACGCCACAGCCACAGTGACAACATAGGACTGCATAGGGAATTATTGCATTGCTGGTTCATTAGTTCAATAATTGTTCACAACCCTCTTTATATCAATATCCATGGAACCCTAAAAATTACAAATTCCCTAGTTTTAATTATCTTTTGTAGGTAGATACAATAGAAATCAGTACCAAGGCAATAATCCACCTTGACACCAGCACTGTAATATTGTCCACGTACCTTGAGAGAGAACGGGTGGTGAAAGTCGATCCTCATCATCCCGTAGTTCGAGTTGAGCACCTTCCAGATGGCGCTGATTGCTTTGGTGAACGACTCCATCTCCTTGGGCTGTCCAAGCTGTTCGCGCACAAAGTTACCGTCCACCAGTTTCTCGTAGTTTAGGCTGACCGGGACCAAGAGGGCGTCGTTGATGGTTCCGTCCATGTAGGCGTCGACAATCACGCTCAACAGACCACCTCGGGGGGAATACAAACAACGTGAGTAGGCCTACGCCTACAGATGATGTGTGAAAGTAGTTGCAATATTCAAAGTTCTTACAAGATATTTAACTAGCCTACTAGTTAAATGGTATGAACAAAAAAAATGTAATAGTATTTCTATTTATAAAAAATTAGAATGTATGTTACTAAAAAGACTTTAAAACATTCTTATAGATATAAAATTACCATATATTATATACTTGACTTGAGTATAAGCCACCAAAGAGTAATGGCAGCATCCCTATTTTGACCACTAAATTTTTAAACAGTATTGACAAAAATAGCTTTGCATAATGGCCGGACCCCACTTTTTGAACTAGCTATTTTAAAATATACGCAAGGCCGGTATTTTCAAAGTGGAGAATTATAATAACACTAATATCAGCCAATCAGTCCGTGAGTAATCTAGCTGCATGAAGTGTGCATTTTGTGTGGCTCGTTGGTCTTGTGGTTAGTGTATCTGCTTCCAATGTAGAAGGTCTAGGGTTTGATTCTTGCCAAAGTCAGAAGTTTTTTAACTTCTGATTTGGACTTAAGTCCATCAGTTCTTGTCTTAGGAGTTTGTAAACGGTGACTTTGGAGCCGTCCTAGCAACGAAGCACATAATAAATTCGAAGTTGTTATGAATCGACCTTGTTGATTCTGGCGTTAATCCGCGGGTGTCCGCACTGTCCATACCACTCATTGCTATATTTCCTATTAAAAAATATTGATCTTTGGTTGGTTATCGTTCGCTCGTCGATTGCGTCGGGGCCTACAGGGTTGGCTTGGGTCACTTTGATTTACTGTCCCCCACTGAAAATCAGTTGAATAACTGAGTGGGGAGACTCTAAATACAATTTAATTATTTATTTAAGTGAGACTCACTCTTGGGCATGCACGTCTTGCCCGTCCTGCTGCGCCCGCCCTCCAAGAAGAACTCGATGTTGTGTCCCGCCCGGAGGCACTCCATCATGTAGGTGTGCAGCACCGCTCGGTAGACCGTGTCCCTGCGACCTTGGACCGGGTCCAGCCGCCGCTTGATGAAGAACGCACCCAGGCGTCGCAGCAACCACCTGCGATAACACACGCAGGTTAACTCAACTGGCAGAACACGGACGCAACAAAACAAATTAACATAAACATCAATCGAGAGTTAAATTGGTTGGAAATTGGCGTTTTTTGTGATGTTTATTTACTTGGCTACCCATGTTAATTATTAATACTAAATCACCTAAAGAATGCGTCATTTATGTTTCCAACCTCGCAGCCTAAAGAGGATGATTTGTTGTTGTGTAAAACACAATAACACTGACAATAATTACTGTGACCTGTCACTGTAACTCTCTCAACTCCGACGGGTGAACAAGGCTGTTCAAGCCAAGTTTCGTCGTAATGTAATTTGTATTGTGACCTTCAACTCTACACAGCTGCCAAACTCTTTCAAGGTAGAAGCTGTTGGCTCCCAGCCTCTAACAATATTTCCCCAACCAACACTGTGACGTGTCAAAGTGACAGTTTAATTGGATGAGCAAAGCGAAGACTTCAATTTGACTTTGTGTTTTTTTGTTTGTTTTTTACTTACGTTACCCCAAGAAAAATAGCTCGGGTGTTTTGTTTTTGTTAGTTTTTTTGTCTGTTTGTTCGCTCTCTGCCGGGCAAACGGCATATGTGATCTTGATGAAAATTGGAGGGGACCTTCGAAATCTCTATACTTAGAGCTGTATTGTTTTTGGGCACAATGAAGAAATATTTCTCATAAATATAGTACTTTTACGATTTTTTTCGATTTTAAGTGCGATATTTTGGTGATATTTGGCAAACGGCTACCCCGATATTGATGAAACTTTATAGGAACGTTTAAAATCACTGAAATCATATATGTTATGATTTTAGAGACATTTAAAAAATATTTCTTATAGAAATCGTACGTTTAAGATTTTTTCTCTGGTTTTTAATACGATATTTTCGTGATATATGGGTCGATTTTGACCAAACGAGTGGGGCTACAACGTTCATATTTTACATTAACATAAAGATTATGGTGATGTAGTGCCTCATGAAAGAAAAAGTTGAAAAAGTTGGTCAAAATTCATAGAAATAAAGGTTTTAATATAAGCCTTTTACAGGTGTATAATGAACAAGTAATATCAAGTAACTATAGAAAAAGGAAGGAGATTCCACATAAAAACGTAATCATTGGACAGAAATATTCCAAAAAAACTCATCCATCAACGCGACTGGAAAAAGCGTTCGCGAAGCGGCCTAGTCCTATAAAGCGCATTTGCCGCTTTTGCCACCAGACGGGACATGAGCCTCCCTGTCTCTTAAAAAGAGTTTAATACAAAATGTGATGTATGGAAAAGTGCTTAAAATTCAATGGGTGCCCAGCCACTGCAACATCCTGGGCAACGAGAAGGGTGACGCGCTAGCCAAGTTGGGCTCAAAGAAGTCTGCCCCTGACACGGCGAGTATCTCCTACAACTCTGCCAAAAACCTTGCCAAGGAGGGCCTCAAGACATCCTATGGAAGACTTCAAGAGGCCAAGATGTATCACAAACCATTGCGGGACGAGGTCCTAAAGGGCCAGACAAATCCTGGACAAGAAAGGTGGCAACAGCGCAGTTCTGGCTGGCCACAGGACATGACGTCCTGCAGCACCACCTGAGTCGATATCAAATTTCAAAGGAACCAGCAACTTGCAAACTATGTACATCGGGTTTTCAGGACAGAGCGCACCTCTTCAGCTGCGCCGCACCTAAATCTGACATTGACGCCCTGCCAAATAACCTGAGCGGGCCAGAGAAGGAAGCACATATTTACTGGATAGCCAGGAAGAAAAATGATTGAAAAATCAAGCTTTTGGCATAGGACAAAAAAAAAAAAAAAAAAAAAAACACTGCTATACCTAGAGGATTTAAATTTTAACTTTTAACTACTGAATTTAATTTTTAGAAATGTACTATACAGTAAGACCTCTCTTATCCGATCTCCGCTTATCCGATGTACCGTGTTAACCGAGCCGCCCCCCAAAAAAAAAAAGTTTTATATACGTAAATAAAACATAGAAATAATTACAGACGCCGCGCCGCACTTTTTTAAATGTACGTACTCGCATACATTTGTACGATTTTTCCATGTACATTTGTACATTTGTACATCACGAGTGAGTGCAAAGAAGATAGATCGGCGACTTTCGAGCAGTGTGTTCAGCAGAGTTCAGTGGTCAGTGTGCGTCGGGCGCATCGCCGGTAAGCGTCAGTGTCACTGAGCATATAGAGGTCAGTGTGCGTCGCGCACCTGCGCGTGCGCATACGATCCAACCATCTCACACACAGCTGTTCAAAGATGGTCGTTGTGGAACTAGATGCAATCATGTTTCAACCGATTCACGAAATTCGTAATCACGACGCATTGAATTGTTATTCCTGGGCTTATCTTATTTCTTTCCCAGACTTATCTTGCGTCGAGAGCTTCAGCGCGGGCATAGTAGTGAGAGGTTTTCCCACATGAGAAAGAGAGCTAGGCCTAGGCCTATGTTTGCATTGTAGGCCTAGGCCTACTGCGTCGAGTTTAGGCCTAGACATACGTTTTTATTACGACATGTAGGCCTAATTGTGTACGTGTGTTTGTGAGCTTGATTTACAAGCTATTAAATCATTTAGTATACCCTGTATGAAGTGTATCGTGTGTATTTTATGTTCCTTCATCCATTACATGTGTCATATATCATTTTACCACATCAGGCTATGCTACGAGAGCGAATAAACAAATGAACCGCGCCATCCGAGTTTTTCCCAAATCCGAGGTGCCCCCGGTCTCATCCGACTCGGATAAGAGAGTTCTTACTGTATATACGTTAATTATAGAATGACTGAATGAGTGATTTGACACGAAGAAATGAGGTTATATACAAATTCATGTCCCGTACTGTATTTACCTGATGGCAAGTCTATCTTTTTGATACATTTTTGTAGTTCAAAATGGCACTCCGGCTTGGAATCGATGGCAAACTTATGAGTAGGCCTATTAGAATGCTACATTTTTTGTTAGATGTACTTTTAGTCAGGGGACGGCTTGGATTCGGTACAATTGTATGTTATGCAATCCTTCATGAATAAAATATATATAAATAAATAAACTGACCCAAAGAACGGTATCTTGAGGTTGTCTCCGGCGGCCACGAGGGGCGCTTGAATGTTGTTGCACAACAGAATGAACGTGATGAGGATGTAGTCCAGATGAGAGCGATGCTGCGGCAGAAAGATCATGGGCAGGCCACTGTCGCGGCTGTTCCTCAGCCACTCGATCTGAGCCGGCTGCGACGAGACCGACATGATGAAGCGGGGTATCAGCTTGTACACCAGCCACGCCGTACACCTGCAAGGATCAATCAGCTCGTGAGACACGACATGATGAAGCGGAGTATCAGCTTGTACACCAGCCACGCCGTACACCTGCAAGGTTAATCAGCTCGTGAGACCGACATGATGAAGCGGAGTATCAGCTTGTACACCAGCCACGCCGTACACCTGCAAGGTTAATCAGCTCGTGAGACACGACATGATGAAGCGGGGTATCAGCTTGTACACCAGCCACGCCGTACACCTGCAAGGTTAATCAGCTCGTGAGAAATGTCATAAGTTATATAAATCAAATCAAAGTAAGCCATTGTTAATACAAACTATGTTAAGAGGAGCGCTGAGCTTGACCCTACTCAAAGTCTCAACTGCGCGTGCTCAGGTGTTGATGATTGCAGCTGAACGGTTCGGTACATTACAAAATTTTGCATGAATGTTAATAGAGTTCATTATGTTATAAATTGATATCCAAACTTGGTTTCCAAGAATTAGCCTTGAAAATCAATGCAAGAGGTAAGTCCAAATTGTGATAAAATGGAAAATCAAAAACACGTATTTCAATTCAGGAATTCCCACCAAAACGTTTATCTTTATCTAACTAGGAAAACGCTAAAGTCCCGTTGCGTTGTTGAGAAGTACGACATTCCCATAATGTTACATACCAATAAGTCTTTAAGGTCTTGACCGATTTAGCTGAAAATTTGTAAAATAGGAGAGAATGTTGTACTTATTGACCCTGCAAAATTTCATAACGATCGGAACATTTTTTTTTTTTTTTTTTTTTTATAACTAACGATCGGATTTTGTTCAAAAACTATACAGCAACCCGCCTAGGTGGTATGTACATGTGTGAAAAATTTCAGGTCGATCAGAGAAACGGTGCGACCTGTATCGAAGCAGTAACAGAAAAAAAAAAACAAACAAAAAAAAACAGACATTCGAGCCATAAGAGTCAAGTGGAGACGCTCGCTACGCTCGCTCAATTAACCTGCACGTTCAAATTGATTTAAAAGTTGATATCCAGTATGAAAATTTGTGTTAAAAAAACCTGTACACTTGGAATAAATTTCCGAAGTTCACCAAAATTGAGTAAATTATCGCGATTTTACGATTTTTTAATTCAAAACCGATGGATTAATTCTAAAATAGGCGTACTGGATCTCATAGATTAATTCTTTATTAACGTTACTGTGAAATATGATGCCGTTGTTGTTAACCGTTTAGCCAGTAAAACCTGAAAGCCAAATGTCTAAACTCGTCTCTGCTCCAGCCCCAGCGACCCCTCTTAAATAAAGTGTATGTAACATGTTTGTGATTGATCGGGCTGTTCTGTCGCGGTGGAATCATTTTGTATTTTATTGTCAACGTTTTAAAGAACGTGTTGTCTCTTCACCAGGATTTGAGATATTATGATGGAGTATGTTTATGAATTGATGCTAGTTTCTTTTTCTTCCACTATTGCAACTAATACAAAATTTGGATTGGTTGTTCTAAATCCTACATACGGTAAGCTTCTTGAATCAAATGTAGACCTATGTAGTGATACAAAGTACCGTATTGTTTTGAATATAGGTCGACCTTTTTAAAATTATTTTAGGTCTCAAAATCCCTCCGTGGTCTATATGCAAGCATTGGCATTTTTACGCGCCAATTTCAAACACCAAGTTACAGCACTGTATGACAAGGAAATATGTATAGTTCACTTCTTCTGTCTGGCGCTGCACCAACAATATGGCAGGCGAGGCAAGACACTATCTCCAGGGTCCAGGCCTACTGACGAGTGAAGTGTGACGCAGAAACGATGACTGGGCGATAAGAACCAGTCTGTGTAGAGATAGCGCTACATCATCAGGGGCTGCGCGTAACATAAGCACAAGCTTTGTGGAAATAGACGGCAGGAATAACAGCGTGTAAAATAAAAATATTTCCTTAAATATTCCTTTCTTTAAATTTCGATGACCAAAGTTTGGGGGTTGGGGTTGGCCTATATTCGGCACAATACGGTAGTGATAAGAGTCTCTAAAGAAATAGTTTTCCTATCATACTAGACCTATACCTTTCCAGTTTTACCTAAGTGTATATGTGTCTGCGAGTCATATTCTTAAGTAGAGGCATTTGTAAATAGTTATATTTTTTCTTAAATTTTGTTTTACAAATTGAATAAAGTGGTGTTCAAAGGTTTTATTTTTTTTTTTGCCTTTCTCTCATTACAAAACTGTGAAATTTATGCACAAATTACATCTACTATGCTAATATGTACATAATGGATCACTAGGTTCATTAAAATAGACAAAACACCTTTTCAAACTTCAATAAAATAAAGAGAACTTACCATAATTTATAGTTGTTGTTTTTGTCTGAGGTGTAGGCCTAATTGCTGTAATTTAGAGTGAAGCCGTTGAATAGTGGAAGTAATGATGTTTTTAGGAATGCAAATAATAAAATTTGGCTTAAATTGGGGGTTTATTTTGGATTATTTCAATTTTGAGGTGTTATTTGGGATGTATCGCTTTTTGCTAAAAACAAATGCCTCTACTCGTAAGTCTTAAATCATAACTCGGTGTTGGGAAAGTTCCTTGTAAAAAGGAACCAAGTAAAACTTAAGTTAGCAGTTTAAAAAAGAAACATGTAAAGAAAAGTCTCTAAATAATTATTCAATATTATGCAGTACCGTACCGTATATATGCCAATACTTCTGTATTATATACACTTCGTTTCAAATGTCAACACACTAGACTAGCGGACATAACACAACAAAAAATCTGATACTTTTGTGTTGTGTTTGAGCGTTGATAACTGAAGCATTTAATTTACATACCACGAGTGTAATTTGATTTCAATATAATAATTTTAAAATTACAAATTTCTCTAAACGTTATTGTTTCTTACTTTTTTATTTTTACAGGTACATAAGTTTTAACATTTGCATAAAATTGTGTTTTCCACACTTTCACATCTGGGACCACCCCTGAAATAGTATGACGTTCTGGACAGTTAGATTACTTGAGCAGGAAGTCCGATATGCTCGTTCTCATTCCGTTGACGATCTGCAGCGCGCGGTTCTCGTGCTTGCGTACGAGAGACTCGTAGTCTCCTCCCTCCGAGTCCGCCTTCTTCAGATCTTCGTCGGCAGCGACATCGATGGCTTCCTTCAGCCGCTCATCCTCCAGAACCTGTGCAGAGATCACATTCAGAACCAGCGGTCTCACGTGGAATTTGTACTGGATATAATATAAGTACCGTATTTGCTCGATTGAAAGCCGACACCGAACACTATAGCTGACCCCCCATTTAAAGTTCATCTAACAAAGAAGTGTACAATTTAAACACTAATAGCAATAAGTCATAAGTTTGCCATCGATTCCAAGCCGGGGTGCCATTTTGAATTGCAAAAAGTGTCAAAAAAGGAAGGCTTGCAATCGGATAAATAGAAATACAGTAATTACTTTTTAAGCCATCCTAGCAATGTAGCACTGATTAACACTTAACAGTGTCCTCTACTGTTAATTCATGAGTACATGTTTCTGCAGACAATAAATAAATTTTTCAAATTAATCTTGTTAATGTAATTGACAATTATACATTATAAGCAAAAGCAAATCTTGCCAATAATGTACGTCTTCGTTTAAGAATCGCGATCTAATGAAAATAAGTGTACACCACGTATGAAGAAAGTCGCAGAACACTAGGGCTTTACTAAAATGACGAGTGACTTTTGAACTCTTCAATAACATCAACATTTATATTTTATATACACTATTTAGTTAGTATAATTTACTTTCATCAGAACAGAGATTAGTTTGCTTATAGTGGTATATAGTCAAGCTGTTTCTTAGTTTAGGTGTGTGAAGAATCCCAAAGCTTAGCTAACACGATGCATTCAACATCGTAGGTACTGTACTCTCAGTCGATTTGTATGTATTGTTTAGATCTGCATTTCCTAACCTCTAAAGTTTATTCACTAGGTAGATACTTGATTGATTACTTTGCCAATCTGCTTTTTCAATCTTGCTAAGGCCAATAAAATTATTGTTAAGCTGTTTAACATACCTATAGGTAGTTTGTAATGGTAATTACTAATTAGTAATTAAATAACGGCATATCATTATCAATATTACAATTGCCAACAAAAAATACAAAATAATCTAACTACTTACAGCCTTATATACTCGTGGATAGAAATGGGTTTTCTGCCGCCACACAGCAATCAAGTGACAAAACATCTGCTCCCAATAACTTCCAGAGGTGAACTTTGTATCAACCGACAAAACATTTTGTATGGCATACTGATGTGCGACCCTTGGTATGTGCGTGGGTTTACCCTGCAACGTAAACACACACGGTTATAAGCAAGTGACGACAAGTCATACAATGTAAACATCTCCAGTATGCTACATAATAATCTCACTTGCACACATGAGCCATCACTGCAGACGCAATACTTCCAACACTTGCCCATAGTTCAAGAAAGCACAACATTCAAAGTGGTTGATATAAATAGACGGGAAAGATGTGGAGCATGCAGGCTGGAAATAGATTGCTCTACATTTGGCTAATGACCAAACCAAAACATTTGGGTAGGTTAGGGAGAAAAACCATTTATTTATACTTAATACTTTTCCTAGATAGGCTAACTAATGTTGGTAGTACACATGGCATCATTCAAGTTCATTAGGAGAATCTTTTCTTAAAAATCCAAGGTAATTACCTTATAATTATCATTACACGCATAGGCTGACATATATTAGTAGTTAGTACTATTATTATTATTTATTTATACGCATTATTGTAAGTTAAGTGACGGGATGGGAAGGACATGGACACGGTTGAGGTGGTTTGGACATTATGAAACGAATAGTGGTAGAGATGGAAGGATTAGACTAAGAGGCAAGAGGAGATAGCTGCGAAGATGTGAACGAGATACGATTGTGGGAGGATAGAAAGAACTGGAACATTTGGTTACTATACCCAAGCTGACCTATAATATGCTATTATTATGCTGTTGTGTGTTAATATTATTTTGTTTGCTGTGATAATATGAAATTCAAGCCATGTTATAAATGCATCGATGGAACTACTTGTTCAAAAGTATTTGTATAGTTTGGAATTCGTACCTATGTTGGAAGTTTGTTTTTAATCAAGTTTGAACACTTGCTTATGTTCAATTCAAGTTAGAATTTTGCGAGTACTCGTACACTGCCTACTATCATACAGTGGTTTTAGTACAGCACATGAAGCACTAGATCAGAAAATATAACAGTTCAATAAACTGCAATAACAAAAAGTTGGACAATACCTAATGAATGATTAATGATAATGGTAGTACACCCTGTAAAAATAAAAACAAATCCATGTCATGTTTTATAATGTATATTTGAATTAATATTTAACGTATGATTTTAAACAAGACCAAGGACCAATATGATAATTTGCAAGTAACAATAATTACGGGTTTATTGTGTACAGTCACGCTCCTTTCGTAACGCTAATTATTAAGTTAAATACAGGTCTATAATGTATGCTAGCAGCTAGCATACTCACAAAAAAGGACTCAAGATGCAAACTGAAACAGTAACCAGCGACAGACAATTTGAACTAGCTGAACGACAGTACAACACTGTACAATAACCTTGGCCCTACCAACCCGCAAGGGTAAACAATGGATACTGTACCAAGACTTGAAATTACTAGTTGCATCAGTGTATTTAGTGTCCACCTAAATAGATGGCTGGAGAACGCAAATCAATCTTGTACGTAGTTGGGATTAGACTGGCCACAACAATCTGTGTCTGTATGCAACACATAATTAATAATACAATGTGTCGAATGTGGGACAACCGGTGTCTGCAACGACAGCACTTCTGTCGTATGGGTTCAAACTAAGGTTATTATTTGATCATTGAATCGCCTGAGAATTTGAATCATTACTCGTTGGTAACATCTTCCCTCACCGCGGGCCATCATAGCCAACGCTTTAAGCTGAATTGCTGGAGTAACATTAAATAATCTGGGGACTGATTAAAATTATCATCAATACGATGATGAAACATACGTATGCTGTAAGGCAACGCTCCAAATTCTACTAGTTCACAAGTTGCGAGTAAGCATTTCTTACTTTAGAAAATACTTTTTCACTCCCATCACCCATCAAAAGAATCCATCACAACATTAAAACGTCTGAATTACAGCAGGCTTGAAACTCATTTAAATGTTTTTAGACATTAAAAAATCGCTAATGCCAAGAATAAAATTCTTCCAAAGCGAAATGGCTCTGGCGGCTGGGGCTTCATCCCAGGTCCTTGACCTGCCCGCAAGACTAGGATTTCTAGGCCTGCGAGTTACTCTCAATGTGATTCTTGGAGGGTTGCAGTAAGGATTACTGAATTTTGACTGTATTACTAAAGTTTGTAATTTTACATATGATTATTATTTATTTATTTATTCAAGCAAGCACTGAAAGTCCACAGACCGAGAAACTGGTGATACGTCACCCCCCGACCTGACTTATGTTGGAACCAGGTGTATGATTATTATTATTTATTAACAAAATGTAAAAATTATGATATGAAAATAAAAAATAAAAAAATAAAAACGTACGTACGTCGAGTCTACCAACTCAAGTCACATAACTGATTTTCAGTGGGTGACTCTTAATTGCCAATTGGTCAATTTAGAAATCATATTGAACGGCAACTCTAGTTACATGTCTTACCTCTTGTTGAGTACATCGCGGGCACACGCTGCCCATGACGGGTCGAGCCTTCTCCGCGAGCGGCTCGACAAACGGCGAAGTGTCTTTGAGATCCAGACCATTACCGTGGAACAGGCCCTGGACTTCAAGAGGTAAATCTTCAAATATCTAGAACATAACAGGAAAAACATCTTTTAAGATCCTACCATAGGCATATATTATATTATGGGGTATTTTTATGTGGGGTAAATGCCAACCAATGGCTCCAAAATGGCATTCAATTCCCTATTAATATCTTAAGGTGAATCTATCTATATTTCCTATATCTTTATCAGATCTAACAAATTGTAAATATTAAATAACCAAGAGAAGAAATAATAACGTTCATCAAGCAGTTAATCAATAACATCAAGCAACAAAGCAAATTTCCGTGAGTGTGTCTATAAGGTAGGTAGTAATCGTTAAGACAATAGTAGGCTTTTAGAATTAAAAATTGTTTTAATTTATGTTTGAAACGGTCATAGCTTGATATGTTTCTAATACTAATAGAGTACGGGAGATGGTTATAAAGAGATTCATGTGAGAAGTCTGGGTTTACCTCACCAAGTTTTCTGCGATATGAAGTTACGGTTGAGTTTTTTTGACGCACATGTCATGATCATGGACATTTGCATTTACTGCTGAGTAGGTACGTATACATTTTGTTAATTTGCTAATATTGATTTGAGAATGTTTATACATGGAATTGTGAAGATTTTTGTGGCATACATAGAAAGGTTTACAGTGTTATGTGGGATTAAGAGAACAAAGAGCACTAGGACTAATTGCTTTTTTGGAACCTATAATAAATTATTAATGTTATTATGAGAACTTCATTGGCCACCAATGGAGCAGTGAAGTAGACTTCTGTCCTTGGACAAAATAACAGGCTAGATAGTCTTTTAACAATGGGGGACCATATGATAGAAGCGCTGCAAGCGGTTCAGTTCAACAAATTTTGTCTGTTCCTTCATTCATGCATAAGTTATTGTGCAAATAAATAAGACCGAGTCCAAAGATTAGGTGAGGCTAAATCACAACCCTATGTGCAACAGAGCGTGCACTGGACTACAAACTTTGCTAGTTGAAATTATAACACACAATACTGATGCGTCTGTTATTTTACTATAAAACATGTATTAAATAACAGTTACTGTTACAATATTGAATTGTGAGACAACAATACGGACAGAAGCGTGGCTGTTCTAAGTAAATGAGTGGTACGTGAACGTGATTGCTCACAGTGCTCTCTTTCTGTCATACGGTCTTCCATAACTAAGGTAGGCTACATTTTAAAAGGTACCATGAAGAATGTTAGGTGTATTAAAGTTCTGCTCCAGGTCTAATTCTATATTTATAACCAAGACGTCTCCATCAAGGCCTAACCATCAAACTGGAGTGAACTGACATATATTGTGTACATGTTTGTGTATCTGACAGTGACGCTTTAAAATAGAGCCTTGACTGTCTGACTGATAAAAATAGACATATTATTTTTACAAAATATGTAACTGTTAACACATAAGCTTAGGGTTCAATGCACTGATTTGCTTTGCAAAGATACTTAAATTTCAGCAAGAAATAAATCTAGGCTACAAACATTCCAACAAACAAAAACTGGAGTATGTTGACCCCTTGATAAGATTATCTAGTATATTAAAAACATCAACGTAATAGAATAATATTAAAAGTCTATACTGATGGACTCACACAATTTCACTACACACAAATACAATACAGTATTATATTAAGATTTTCTTAAACAACCTCACCAATGATGGTGCCATCAACAAGTTGATTGTGGCCAATCAGCAGGCCCATTTTCAAATACTGATTAATGGATATAACCAATATGCAGTGGTCTAAAAAAATAGCATTGGTCAGGTTGAGGCCCACTTTACAAGGCTAAAATTTACATTAGTTGCATTTACCTGTGAAGGTTTATTTGGTTTAGGGGCATCCGGGCATGCCAACTGTTAGGTCATTAAAACCCACTGTAGCCTAGGGGGTGTAGGGAGGACAGACCCATGCTGGACAGATCCCGACACAGGCAAGGGGAGGACTCTCACATCGCAGTCGTCTTTGTCATCGTTCGTATTGTCGTAGTTGAAGTCGTCAAGGGGAGGGGAGGAAGGTTTCCCGGCATGACGGCCAGAGCTCGCCTCTAGGTTTGGGGAGTAATACAGGCATACTCCCTTACCTTCTAGCTGATGTTCAAGATGAACTTGCCTCTTGTATGATCGGCAGAGAAATAACCTCGGCCAAATTCTACCTAGGGCTCAGACGGGGGTAAGTTTGTGACAAAAATATGCAAAAATTGACAGGGAGGCTGAGGCACTACTGGTTCCTGTTATTATCTTCACTTTGGTTGTATTATGTGAAAGAGCATTATAGCTCTAACCATTTAGTTTTGTTGCAGTGCCAAATTTTACCTAGACAAGCAATAATTATACAATGAATATTTGAAAATACGTATATCTCTTAGAGGTACATAGCAAGTTAGCCTAACTGTACTTACAAGGTGACTCTACCTTGCAACTAGACTGCACTATGGTAGTTAACAACTTTGATCTCTATGATAGAACATCAATTATTCATCTCCACCTTATCAAACACTTTAACGTCATTTATGTGCAACAATTCAATTCAGCTTATAAATCAGTCATGGACCCATTACACAAAAATACGGTGTTATCTTGATACAATCTAGATGTCTAGAATGACAGATGGACTAGTCACAAGTGGATTCTATTCTTTGATTGCTATTGTAAGCTTCCTCTAGAATAGCTTGATTGATTGGATCCTTGTAGATTACTGTCATTGATTACGCATAACACTTAACTTTGTGATTGCATTGAAGTGTTTTACAGATCAAAGTACAGCTGTAAATAGCTTAGCTTGTAATGCTAACAGATTACGATTAATTTTTCGAATAAGGAAGGATGAAAACAAGTCAAGATAACATCAACAGCATGTATTGTTTTGTTGAATAAGCTTCTGATCTGCCAAGTGCCATTGTAGACTTCCTATTACAATTAAATATTTACTAACAGCTAGAACATGGGATTTTAGCCAAATGTGACCCATTACCACTAACCATTTAATGCCTACATATTATACCAATTTCATTCAAAAATGGGTAAAAATAAAATCACTAGAAAAGAAAGTGTTTGGAAGAATTACAGACTAGAATAAGTGGAATGAGAAAACATCAAGCATTCCCTTGGTTTCATCACAAGAAGTGGGCATGATTTTTCTGGTTAAACGAAGTCCAGACTCGCGTCCTGATCAATGCATTAGGATGTTTTGTGTATAGTTCATGGGTGTATACAATCATGGGTAATAGCAATGAAAAGAACAATGCAAATTGCAAATACGGTCAGTCCTATTGTAAGTTGAATATAATTGCTTTCAGGAAAACAATTACGGAAACCTTACTTCAAATTAAGTACAGTAGGAAGTAATCTTATCGGCAGTTAGCATTCATCTTCGCAGGGGGGGAAATGATCATTTTTACAGACGCCTAACCAATCAAAATTAAATTAAGTCTAGTTGATACATAAAAGTTCAATAATGCACCAACAATCCAATGTTATAAAGTTAACCGTCTCTGTAGCTTAGCGGTAAAGCAGCCGACTGGCAATTGGGAGACCGGGATTCGATACCCCGCTGAGATGGATTTTGTAATTTCTGGATTGATTTCAAAATAAACAAGTTATAATAGCCCTTTATAAAAAAAGTTATAAAGTTATCATCTTCGTGGTCTACTTGGATAAGGCGCCTATCTGAAATGTGGAAGACCCTGGTTTAAACCCAGTCGGGATGGAATTGTTAATTTCTGCATTGTATTAAATAATGCAGAAAAGTATACGTAAAGTAGCAAAACGTGTAACACAATGTGGATTAACATACTGTTTTCTCGTACGGCTGTTCGGTGTTCTTCCGAGCGATCCGCCGTTGGTTCCGAGGGAGATTCTTCTTGAGTCGGTCGATGGCTACTTTCGTCAGCCTCTGTGGCTGATCCGTCTCGTACTCGCTGGGTCCCTCGCGATGCATCACCATGCCGTCCAGCGTGCTGTACACCTTCTGTAGGGTGCCGACTACCATGTCCACCATTCTGATCTCTCTGGAACAACACAACAATAGTATTATTAGTACTATTATTTATTTTGACACAAATACAGCCATAGACCTAGACCATTTTACATTGTGCTATGCAACATAACAAAACCAGGTTTAACTAGGTAACTTAACCCTAGAAGTGCCAGAGGCAATATTTTCTACCTTTAAAACCCTCCTATGATTGCCCGAGTCGATTTTGTCGACTTTTCGATTATCGCACTTATTTTGCGTGATAAGAGACAACTAGCGCTAGCGACAACTAGTACTAGATGAGCAGGCTTCGACTGCTCCGCCTGTAAAACATGACTTACAAGGCATAAAACAGATATTATTGAGGGATGTATTGTTGAAAATCTTTATTGTTAGAACATAATGGCGACTACATGGTCCTAGATCATCATTCGGATCATTCGTAACTTTTTTGTTATTGATCCAATCTTCTTCGAGTTTTCAGCACACCATTATTACACTTATTTCATATTTTGTAGCAAGCAGAATTTTTGCTTTACATGACTTTTTTTATTGTTTTGAGAAATCAAATTTGAAAAATAAAAGACGAAATATAGCCTAAAGGATTATTTTCAACAATAAAATATGTTTGAAAATGAGTAATTTTTATTTTTTTTAAATATATAGGCCTATTCTAGTCAGTTTACAATCCATTTTATTCCCACATAAATCCATTTAGAGGCCTACATTTATAAACACAATAAAATAATATTTCTACAAAACAAAGGATAGTACCAAAAAAATATAAATACAAGGAGAAAAAAAAACTAAAGATTCTTATAACTGAACCCACCATCTTCATCTTTCACCACCTCACAGAGTAAAACTACATTGAAACATACGCCGCAACTGCCACCACATTCAGTCATATCGCAAACGCTTTCCAACGACGCTTCTTACAATATACTTCAATCGCGTTCTTAGCTTGAGCAAGACTCTCATCTGGATCTCCTCATTCAAAAAGAATATGTCTTGGTAGTATTGTGTCATAAATGTGAGTACCCTCGTTGTTGTACCTTGTACCTTATGAAGCAAGATCGCCAAAGTGTGCCCCCGATAGGAAACGATCTTGCACTTTCACCCTTAGCCGTTCCGGAGAAAAATGTACAATGTACAAGTTACTGGTATTGGATTAAAAAAAAAAAAAAAACAATACCGGTAAGTCAAGAGTCCAGAGGTTGGACAGTTTTACTTTGTTCAGTTCATTACTTTTATTACTGATAACAATTAGCAAACAAAAATGCATTGTCATTGTGTACTGCAAGTTTTTCACAGATACAATACTGTCATCATCACTTATCCACTATATTATTTAATAACTTTCCTGGGCATTTCATATGGATGGGAGGAGGAAAGATTAAAATAGTGAACATGCAATACTGCAATTTGTCACACCAAACCTTACCATCTTCAAATGGCAATCATTGAGACCAATACAAATCAGATAATTATGATTGTCTAAGAGAAGTTACCAGTTGAATAACAATATTATTATTTTCCGCGGCAGGATGCCGCTAGAATGCACTGAGGCAATACGTATGACAAGCAGGGGCCCTACACGTAAGGACTTAAGAGGCTTGGGTGCGATTCAAACACCAAGTTGAGCGCGTCATGTGCAGTACTTTCGTACTTTTCGAACTACGGGCAGGAAAATCAATATATTTTGATTCTGTTTTTTCCACCTGAAAGGTAACTAAATTTGTAATCCTAGCACGTTGGCCTTTTTCCCATTTAAGCCATAGATTTTTCCCCGCGAATTCTCAAAGTCCATAGAAAATGTCGAAAAATGATCATTTCCGGTCAAAGTTTACTGACTTAATGTGACCAAAAGGGAGCGAAATTGAAAAATCAGCCAACGTGCTAAGATTCACATTACTGTTTTAAATATGCAAAAAAAAACTCATTTTTTTCGCTCGAAAAATGTGGACGTAGGACGAAAAGTACGAACACCTTACACAGCACAATTTTGGCTCCACTTGGTGGCGCTCCCTAGCGAAATCAGATCGTCTCTGCCTCGAAGCAAGTAGGGGAGGTAAAGTGGGCTAGATCTGGACACCGGATGTGCTTGTCATCAGATTACATAAACACAATCTGCTACATTGAGGTTTGCTTGCAGCTTTTTACATCGTTGTAAGAATTATAATATTCGCTATCAGAAATTAATGATGATGATTATTGTTGTTCAACGTCACTTTTATTGCCATCATGCTATTCGGACTTTGAGTGGTGATAGACGAGAGTGAAGAACAATTACAGATAACCTATGCCTTGTGCGGGATTCGAATCCGCGTCCTGCTAGTGTAATTCGCCAGCGTCCCTATGTGCGAGACTGCGACCGCGGACGACATCAGAATTTGAGACTGCCTAAATAACATGTGTATCGCGTTCTTTAATTAGTAGACTTTAATTTTGATTCTCCGCAATGCAAGGTTTGTAGTGCTCCCATTCAACCAATCTTCATAATTACCCGCGTTGTAAGAACTAAGCAAATATTGTCTACGATTAGTCTATGTAATTATATTAGTACCAAACCGAACCTTTATTCTATTTTTTAGATATCGTTTAGCGTTCTTTTAGCACGATAAAGAAAATAACATCGTTTGCTAACGCACGGTAGTCGGGCCTTTCGACCTGTCATATCCATAAATAAATACATTTTTGTAGGATGCCCGCTGTAGGTTATACACATCAGATTTAACCGGTGTGACCCTCTTCAGGTGACTAACTAGATATATTGCGAATAGGACAATTGTGAATTGATGTACGAGGGAATTAAGAGGAGTCAATCCCTGACATTTGCATTAGCGACTGAGGAAAAGCTCGGAAAAAACCTTCATTCAGGATTGCCGGTCTCGACGGGATTCGAACCCGGAGCCGGGGTCATATCCATAGGACAGACATCACCCATGCACTACGTAATGATTGAATATTACAGAATATTTCATTTCATTGCTCTGGGGGCAAGCAAGTCTGCCAAGTAATGTTTGTGGCTTGTTGGTCCAAAGGATAGCGTCTCTCCTTCCATAGCAGAAGGTCGCTGGTTCGATTCCCGACTTGAATCAACCCATAATCTATGGGAAGGGTATCGCATTACATCCACTGAGAGTGTGGCTTTGAAACCGTCTTAGCAACGAAGCACACAACAAGTTGTAAATGGTTGTTCCGAAGTAGTTAGGTTTATGCTGACTCATCCGCGGATGAATCATGGTAATCTGTGAACCAGGATTTAAAATGTCCGATTATTTCGCCAATCGATGGCGTCGTCGGTTCGGATCGCTTTAATTGAAGTCCGTCACTGAAATTACATCTTTTTCATGGGTGGGAAGACTCTCGTTTTGTGCAATTATGTTTTTTTTAAATCCTTTATTGTAACAATTGTTTTGATTACCAGAACGATAATAATATCATGCATATAGGCTTGGGATGGGTGCAATTTAAACACCACTCTGAGCGTCTCAATTGCAGTTCTTCCGTACTTTACGAACTAGGGGAAGAAACATCCACATATAATTCATTCTGTTGTTTTATCTGATATAATTACATTCTTATTTCTCGTACATAGGTCATTTTTCCCTGCGAGAGGGACGTGGGAGGTATATTATAAAATTACATGATCGCTTATGCACCTTGATGTTTCCAAGAATTGTTCAGATCATTAAAAAGTTAAAAAAAAAAAAAAAAAAACGTTTTAATATTGTTCCGGGTATAGTATCCAAATCATTGCTATTTGCTCATGGATAAGTTATAATGTACAGAGATATTATGTTTACTAAAAATTTGCATTATAATGAATAATTGGATGAGCGTAGCGAGCGTAGCGAAGATTCCATTTCACTACACTGGAAAAAAAATCCGGAATGTTTTTTTTTTCTTTCTTTTTTTGTATTTTTGTGTGTCTGTGAACACGATTCCGCCTAAACCGATACTCCGATTGCGATGAAATTTTATGGAGGCCTTCGAAATCTCTGAACTTAGAACTGCCACTTTTTTAAGCGCAATCGAAAAATTATTTCTAATGAAAATCGCTTCTTTACGATTTTTTTTCGTTTTTCTTGTTTTTTCTGTTTGTATTTTTGAGTGTTTGTTAACACGTTTCCGGCTAAACCGATATTCCAATTGCGATGAAATTTTTTGGAGACCTTCGAGATCTCTGAACTTAGACCTGCCACGTTTTTGGGTACAATCGACGAAATATTTCTCATGAATATTGTTGTTTTTACGATTTTTTTCGATTTTAGTGCGATATTTTCGTGACATTAGGGCTGATTCTGACCAGACGGGTGGGGCTACAACGTTCATATTTTACATGGGACATTAAGGTAATGGTGATGTATTGCTTTCTGAAAGAAAATTTTGAAAAAGTTTGCTAGAATCCACGGAATAAAGGTTTTAATTTTGTTTTTTTTAGGTTTATAATAACAATTAACAGGTAACAATAGAAACTTGACAACAATCACCTACAATGCATTCAAAAAGCAATTGCAAAGGAAAAGTGGTCTCACGCAAAGTAAAAACTTACAAAACGCTCATCCATCAACGCGGCGGGACCTTAGCGTTTTCCTAGTAATTTTAATTCCCTGCACCGTGGGGATTGTTATTCTGCCCAAAGTACCAACCGTCTCGATTAACCTTGAAACCTTATACTTCGAATAAGTGATTTCCATTTACTTAAATTTGCAAAAAACTATTTGTCCAAGCAATTGAAATCAAAGACAAAAAATCATCATAGTAGAAAACCAGTTTTGCAATACAGTTCATCTATTCATTGCATGTGAATGCCACTTGCAAAGTGTGGCCGAAGAATTCAAGAAACAAAACAAATGAACGTGAACATGATCACATTTACATTTAAGTTTTTTCCCTTTTTTTTAAAAATAAATATAATTATTGTTCCCTGCGTTTATTGTTATAGTAGACACTAGAGGCGAGCGTGTAAAGTTTGTCGAATATCACATTACTAATGTTTTTCGTCGCGAGTGTACGACGGTACGTGAATGTACATAGTACAACTCAATGTACCTCATTCTATATGTGTGCACATGTGTAAACTAGGAAAACGCTTAAGTCCCGCCGCGTTGTTGGATGAGCGTAATTGGTGCATTGAGCTGCCATGTGTTATGCAAATTTTCTGTTGTTCTGTGGCAAAATCATTACTTAGTTGAAATTTTTAAATTAAATTAAAAATTAACTTAATTTTTTTAATTTTTTTTAATTAATCGTAATTGTTAAAGAAATCGTAAAATTGCGATTTTCATAAGAAATAATTTCTCGATTGCGCTCAAATTTTACACTAATATATTAATTCATAAAATAAAGGTTCTGCGAAAAAATGATTACGATCGGATAAAGCATGTAGGTGTTATAAGTCAAAGAGTTGTTTAAAAAAAGAAAAAACCTGTAAAATTTCGATTTTTATGATAAATATTTTTTTAATTGCGCTCAAATTTCACAAAAATATCTAAATTCATAAAATAAAGGTTCTGTGCAAAAATCATTAAAATCGGATAAAGCATGTAGGTGTTATAAGTCGAAGAAATTTTTTAAAAATTGAAAAAAATCGTAAAATTGCGATTTTCACGAGAAAAAAATTTCCGATTGCGCTCAAAAACGTGGCAGTTCTAAGTTCAGAGATTTCGAAGGCCTCCATAAAATTTCATCGCAATCGGATTATCGGTTTAGCCGGAATCATGCGGACAAACAGACAAAAATACAAAAAAGAAAAAAAAAAAAAAAAACAAAAAACATTCCGGATTTTTTTCTCCAGTGTAGTGAAATGGAATCTTCGCTTCGCTCGCTACGCTCATCCAATAAAAACTCTCAAAGTCTATGTAAATAATGTGTAATAATCCTAACTCACCAGTGTATCACATGCCTATGTGTGACGCATTATAATATAAACTACGAGACTTTTTAGATTTTTTCGTGTATTTGTTTGCGATATTTGCAATGTATTTTATTTTGTATCCGGAGTCTCAAATGACCATTACTTTTTTATTGGTTGTTATCTTTTGTATCCGGTATAATTTATTTACAATTAATATTTCTGTCGAATGTGTCAATCCTAATGTGAAAATACGTTCTTTTTATCTTTGTTGTGAGTAAAAATAACTTTGTTCACAAGGAATAACGTTCTGAGGTAGGGCTATATTTGCATGGAAGTGAGCGTATAGCGTAGCATATTATAATAAATAAATAAATTCATATTTAGTCTACCCACTCAGTCATATAACTGATTTTCAGTGGGGGACAGTAAACTAAAGCGATCAATCCAACCCTACAGGCCCCGACGTAATCGACGAGTGAGCGATAACCAACCAAAGATCGATATTTTTTAAATATAGGAAATCTAGTTATCAGTAGTATGGACAGTGCGCCCGCGGATCAACGCCAGAATCAACAAGGCCGATTCAGAACAACTGTATAAATTTATGATGTGCCTCGTTGCTAGGACGGCTCCAAAGTCACCGTTGCTAAATCAGCAGTTAAAACCTTCTGACTTAACGGGAATCGAACCATGGACCTTCTGTATTGGAAGCAGAGATTCTAACAACAATACCAACGAGCCACACAATACACATTTGAGTGTAACTGCTTTGCTCTAAAGAAATTTAATTAACTTCATATCTGAATACGATAAACATTCATTATTATGACATTTTTATTTATCGGGAGTTGTCTAGCAAATGATAATCTGACAGTGAATTTAGGAAGCCAATCAAAAAACTTTAATAGTAACAATAGGGAAAAAACAATAACAAGAAACAAGAGGAATTTCACAAACTTCATATCATATTTCAAGTCCTGAAGAAGAAGAAGAAGATAACATGGTCTTCGAAACGTCGACAGAAAGATATCACTACAGCCGCTACGAAACAACCCGATAAATAAAAAAATGTCATCAACGGGTAGCGAGACATTTAAAAGTTTTATTAATTATTATTATTATAATTAATTAATTTCATTGAGATTTCGAATGCCGAACGTCTCGGACCAGCGCTCTTATCGTATGTGCCACATCTAACGGTGTGACTGTGTTATAAATTAACATAAGTAATAATGACCTAAGTTTTAACATTTGACTCCTAGCTTTGACCTGCCATTCGCGCAATGTGGTTGGTACAATGGTACCTCGTCGGCGCTCGTCGGGAAGCTCGTGTACTTCCCAATGTCAGTTCGGAATTTATTGCGGGCGACTTGCGACAAATATAATTATGTACAATCTGTCCTGCATAATAACTTCTAGCAAAAATACTCTGATTCATAATTTATTCTTGAGATGCGCCCCTGTTGATGAAAGTGTATTCGGTACAATACGTGGTTGATTTATTAATCTTCTACACTACTCACTACACTACTACCTTGCTAGGACATCTAGCTTTAGTGTGTGTATCGAACTCTTGTCCGGTTGGGTACACTCCTTTGTAAGACCTGCCGTGGTGTAATTCGCAGAAAAATTATATAATTTTATTATGCTAAGCAGCCATCCTCATTGCACAAAGTTATCTAACCGGAAATTTGCTATCAAATTCCTACGTCATTCATGTGGAGCTTTTTCATCCTACGAGCTCAAGATAGCCCAAATAAATTATGCATTTCGTTGTTTCTAGAGAGACACAAATTTGGATAACTTACCAATTACCGTGTTCAATATCAAATTAAAAATGATGTTAATTTAGTATGTTATGCATTACAATTTACAACAATAAAAAAAAGAAAATAACCTAAGGATGAGGATAGAACACTTGCTAGAATATCCATCTTTGCATCTATGCAGGTTTGTGGCAATGAGGTTGACCTTGGCTTGGCAGAAGTTTCGTCGTTGTAGCGAGTCGGACATTAATTAATCATGTCGAGCTGTCTAGCTGTGCATTACCCCTCTCGCGGCTGGCGGCTAGTGCCATATTTGTATGCCGAAAAATCGAAGTGGGGATAAATATGTTCACGCCTTTCCCTCCCCCGTCCTTCACCCCGCAAGATTGTAAATTTCCAACAATTAGTTCCTACGGGTGGTTAAATATCTTAGTATGGTAAAAATGTCGCAATTTCCAACCAATGGGCAAAGCAATCACCGTAGCACGTAACAAATTGTACACAGCAATTACTCGCAGGTATATTCAATGGGTCGTAGCTAAAACAAATGAAGTGAATGTGCCTATTGAGTAAGCCGAGTTATTGCCAGTCGTCACGAATAGCTACGGCCAAGGTCGCTAGGAAGGTAGGCTCATCACGTGAATAATTAATTAGTATACTGGACATAGCCATTAGCCAAGTCAACAGATAAGAATTTAGGAAGTATTTTTGATTTTTGCCAACAGCAAAATACACATACTTAACAATTTAGTAGGCCCTAAGTCATGAAATTTATTTGTAATTACATGATCAAAATTAAGAGCAGCGATCAAAACACGCAACCAAAATCCCAAAATATGAATGTGATTGAATAATAAGTTACTTTGAACTGATCAAAATATGAGTACAGGTACCTAACTGTACACCCGGGGACATAATTAAATCAAGCGGTCTGGAAGAAACTTACCGTTATCGACCTCGCTCGTGAATATTCGGTTCGATCTGGCGTCGCTATATTCACAGCGCTATCACTCGCTGACGTCATCTAACCAGCCGTGAGAAAACATGGCAGCCCTATTTCACGTAGCATTTGGCCAATTGGGACTTTTAAACACTGGGTCCAGGGTGTAGTTAATATTAGAACAAGGTGTGTATATGCCTACATAAATGGATTCCCCAAACACTGCACAACCTTAGCGCAGACTTACTTCTAGTGTAGAAATCAATTAGGGTCAGTTTTTTAAGTGACAAATAGGGCAAGCCTTGCCTTGACTCTGTAGTTCTAGCTTTGTGTATTTAGTGCTAGCTTGCTGTGACTTTTAAAGGTACCTTTTAGAACAAAACCGAGATTTGCCGAGTGAGTGTCGATAAAAGATTACCCTTGATTGAATTATGTCCTCGGGTGTACATTCCATATTTTGACCCAACCCTGAAGGTAGCGGAGCTCAACTAACATGCACCACTCTTCTGTCAGTCATATCTCACGATAAAAACAAAACATGTCCTCCGATTGACACAGGCCTAGTTTTGTTGAGATTGCCCTTCAACAAGATGATACAGAATGCTTTGGTCAACAGCTGTGATCAGCACGGTGGGGCTGCCCCGCAGAAAGTTGGAATATTTATGGCACCTCCGCCTATGCCAAGCCCCAAAATATCAAAATTTAGAGTTAAAAATTTCAAACTAAAAAACGACTTCAAAAATTAGAACGAGGGTAGAACATTTGGATATGTTAATGTGTTAACCTACAATGCTGAAAATACCTTTGAAAATATATGAATTTCTTCAAAATTTCGATTTGCAAGATTAAACTTAAAATTATTACTATGGTGGAGGTGCCGGGTATCCTATACTAAATTCATCCAGATTTTTGGTGATATCATATCAACCCTTTTTAGCCTTATCCAAGAAATTATTAACTTGCCGAAGTAATAAATCTCAATTAAATTAGCATGGAAACACAACGATTCGAGCCGGAAAAGTGAGTTTATACATTTCTACCTACTCTGACATGACATTTTTCGATGGATCAAGATACTTTTCTATGCACACCCAGGTAGGTGAAAGGCTATACTAATAGGCCTACTCGAGAGGGTCAATGTAGGGCATGTTCCCTCTTGTATTAGGCTAAGGAGGGCCAAACATGCCCTACATTGGCCTTCCTGCCCTTTGGGCAGGTAAATATCAATTAATATAATACTTGTACATGACGTGTTATTCAAATTTTAGCTTCTTATGGTCACGATTTGCAACTTTTGTGAACTTTCAGGACTAGCACGAAAAAATCTGTCTTTAAAAAAGGATAAATAAGTATATAATAATATCATAAATAAGTACAATAAAATCCGAAAAGTACGGAAATAGTGCACTCTGGACGCTGAGGGTTGGCACCTAAGTCCAGAAGTTTGAAGCGGGATTCAAACCCAGAACCTTCTGCATCGGAAGCAGGGACTCTAACCACTGGAATAGTCGCCAATATTTAAACCACGCAAAATTAGCTTATTTTTGTAATACCCCACAAAAAGCCACGCAAAATCGGAAAAAGTGGATAATAGGCCCCGTATAGTTTCGTTAAAACTTTAAACGGCAAACAATGTTGTTCAAATATTTTGATCAGTATTGATTTTAAATTAGCCTACGAATTAAATTAATTTATTCTGTAGTTAAAAACGCCACTGTTTATAATATTTGAACAAAACTACATGGGGCCTATTATCCACTTTTTCGATTTTGCGTGGCTTTTTGTTAGATATTACAAAAATAATGTAATTTCGCGGGTTTTAATGTTGGCATAGCCCGCTAATGTTTTGTGCGAGAGTTTGCATGACCACTAAATGCAAGAATTACAAGGTAACGAACCACGTGGAAATGAAGACACGCGTCGCGTCGTGATCGTGAAGAATCTATTTCCACAGTTGGGTCAAGGTAAATAGTGAGTTGATTACGAGAGAGGCGAGTCCGTGGTCACGGCTCGCGGCGTCAGTCCCAGCTTCTCTACAACATAGGTACACGTGTACGCCGCCACGCACCAGTACCCCTGGTTACACACAAGCTCACTATCAACTACATAGTTGATTGTTTTCAATAAGATGATGATGATTTCTGTTGCTCAACGTATCATATTAATGCACCAAGGCTATTAAAGACTATATGAGTGGTGATAGACGAGGATGAAGAACGATGCGGGATTCGAACCCTCGTCCTCGTATAGAGTTAGTTTTGATGTTTGTGAAAACTAAGAGGGTGAAGATAACAAAACATTTGGTTACGCCGATACTCTACGCTTCTCCTGGTTTCCTTAGCTAATAAATAGGACCGTACGAAGTACCTTATTATAATGAAAAAAGCAAATACAAACACCATCAAGGCTATGAATTGAATTTCCGTGTCCGGATCAAATACGTCCACCCCAAAAACAGCGTCTCTCATTCAGCAATTATTCCCCATTGTTGGGCAGACTAGAAGGTGAGAAGGGTCTTGTCTGTCTCCACACTCGCAGTGGGCATCCTCCCCCACTGGCAAAAAGCCCCACTTCTCCAGGTTGGTTTTGCATCTGGAGACGCCTGTCCCGAGATGGTCGAGTGATTTTGATTGGATATTGCTTAACGTCTCATATGTATGCAACTTGGCTAATCGTGACGAAGGGAGGGACGTAAGTGATTACGCGGGGGGATAAGGGGTGGACAGGCCTGTGCTGGTTAGAACCAGCCACAAGCGTATGGGGAGGGCAGGGGTTCCCCCACGTCGTGGTCGTCTCCGTCTGTCATCATCCGTCCGTGTTGTCACTGTCGTCGTCGTCGTCGGGGAGTAGTCAAAGGGAAGGGGAAGGTCTCCGACGACGACCCAGAGCTCGCCATTAGTTTCAGGGAGAAAAACTCACCTAATCACGGGCCAAACCACGAGGAGGTTGCGAGTTGGAATAAGATGGTCGAGTGATTTACAAATGGCGTAAGAAATATCTGGCCCTGGCTACGGCTATTACAGACGATGAGTGGTGATAGATCATGACGATTATTTTTTTTTAAAGTGCCTTATGCACGATTCGAACACACGTCCTAGTATAGAGCCATGATGCTGTTTGGGGTTGTTTAGGGGTTTGGGTTGTGAGGGTGAAGATAACTAGAAACATCTGTGGTTATGCCGATACCCCAGGCTTCTCTTGGTTTCCTTAGCTAATAAATAGGACCGTACGATATACATTATACTTATGAAAAGAACAAATACAAACATAAATAAATCAAACTCTCATTAGAGCCAACCCACCCGGTCACATAGCAACTAAGTTCAGTCGGAGGCAGGCCGAGAAAACCCCGTCGCCGCCGACAGTCAAGAGTATCAGCTGTTGTTGCAGAGCATGTGCAATAACAATTGGATCATGGTCGCCGCCGATAGTCAATCTAACAGAGTATCAGCTGTTGTTGCAGAGCATGTGCAATAACAATAACATGCCGCTGGACTGACAGACAGTTAATTAACTATCCTGACACGTTCAATTCTTGACAAAGTCCAAAAAGCCAAAGACAAAAACAATCAAGTGCTTCTATGAAAAAGTGTGACCCATGAGGTCACATGTCTAAAAGAAGTCGAAGAAGTTTTTAAGTTTTGGATTAGCGGTAATTAATAATTAACAACGATGGAAAGCCACAAACGCGACGCAGTCACGTGCTAAACAATGTCGCAATCACGGGACGTCCACATTTACATCACAGTCAACATAAGGAACAGCAACAGATGGTTTGAAGCGAGATGTAGCATTCAAATACTCATAAAGAATGCGTATAAAGGAGAAGGGCCAACACGTTGGATAAGCTCGGGCTAGCTTTTTGTACAGTGTACAATATCAATTAAAATATTGCAATCGACAAAACTAGCGAATTTCACATACATTTTGGACAACCTCAAAATGTAATCTTTGGGGAATGTGTTCAAAAGATTGCACATGCCGCGTTTAGGTATGTACATTTGCACATTTCTAATCATTGATTTTTACTCAAGCTTTGGAAATAACTACCAACAAACACTTTTTCGGCCTATTTACGGTCAGCTACTAAAAATTAAATATTTTGAAAATGTACAGAGACATCAACACATTCTTAGTCGATATACAATTCCTTGTTTAATAATTAATAAAAATAAATAAATAATATCGTCAAAGCGTTCCAGAATAAACCCCTGCCTGCATTCTGTATCAAAAGCTGGTTTGAGCGCGCCCACCCCAAACATGCACGATGAAACAATGTGTCCGGTGCAGGGTACACATCAGAATGTGACCCTCCTACAGGTGACTAACTAGGGTGTTGGGGATTAGAGTATGAGGAAAACCTCGGGAAAAACCTCCTATCTCGACGGGATTTGAACCCCGGACATCTGTCGGCAGTGGCATATCCTGGGGGCTCGGGTACTTGCCCACTACAGCAGCGCTATTGTGGAGGGATGCCCCCCACACCCCTCATTGAGTCATTAATCAACCCCCCCCCCCCCCGAAATATATTCATGGGTACGCTGCACTGTATGTCGGTGTAAACAAATTCATGTCTACACTGGCATATCAGTCTGCCATCATAAGTGTGGGGCCTACATAGTTTTACCCTACCATCTTGAAAATTACCTCACATATAATATGTTTAAATGCTCACACCCCTCAAGAAGCCTCCTCGCGCTCTCTACGTACGCAATGGTACCTCTCAGGCGCGTAGGAACGTTTTGAAAGTTGGGGGAGGGAATATTTATTAGCAGATTTTGTGGGCGGCAGCTGGGGTTTAAAGCCATTTTCATTAACGTGAAAAGGCCAATTTTAGTAAATTTCAACCTTGTTTTCATGGAATGACGAAGTATACTGGCAAACATATTCGTGTTACCAAGGTGACTGTGGAATTGTATAAGTGTATGTGCGTATTTACTACGGAAATCTGGAACTCACGTTAGTTTTTGCCCCTCCACCCCTGGGTCACACTTGCGGGGGGGGGGCATCGCCGCCCCTTCCCCCCGGTTCGTACGCCACTGATACCTATATCATACAAGGGTTACGAGTCATGACTTGCGTAAATCTCATTTCAATCACGTCTTACTAATTATATACCCCAAGGTGACAAGCCATGATAGTTCGCCCCAAACACTTCAGTTCACAGATCATGAAAGTCTATAATCTACGCGATAGTTTTTGTTTTGAAAATATTCGCCAGAGAATAAATTACTTACCATAATTACACCATGTCAATGTAACACGTCAACGTGACCTTGGTAATATTTTGATTGCCCAATCGACATCTAAAAACACCAACATCCGAATCTATTAATTATAAGAATGAAACGTTACAGCTGGAAGCGCAAAGGTTTGTTTTCGTAAAAATGACACAGTTACCACTAATTACTATTGTTGGCGTTTACTTAACGACAGTCTTCAAGTGTCGATTACGGATGGACACTCATCTGAACATGTTAATTTTGAGACAAGGTCATATATAGCCGAGGACATACCAGATTTGGCTGTTAATTATAGGAAATGGATGGTATAGATTGTTATTAATTTTGACAGAAAGAGTTTGTTTCTTTCTTTCACGGTAACTATGAAAAGAAGACAATTATTAAACGTTTCAATTAAGGCATACCTACTTATAAAATAAACACTTTTTGGCAGAGTGTAAGATCAGTGAGCCACTCTCAAATATTAACAATGTAAAAATAAAATTCGAATGTATAGGCCTGCTTTCAAACTAATAAAATAAATACATTTTTGTAGGATGCCCGCTGTAGGGTATACACATCAGATTTAACCGGTGTGACCCTCTAGGTATATTGCGAGAGCCATTTAAGAGGACCCAAAATCCCTTGCATTCGGAAAACCTCGGAAAAACCTTCAGTCAGGATTGCCGGTCTCGACGGGATTCGAACCCTGGACCTCCCGAATCAGAGTCACTCGAGCCAACACTGTCTTTCAAACTAGAATTTTATGGTATCGATGGCAAAACGAAAACTTACGTCTAAAAACGCTCATCCATCAACACGAATGTAAAGCGTTCGCGAGGCCTAATTTTGCCCTACTCCAGCGACAATTCAACATGGCGAAACCAGAAGCAGTGAACGTGGGTTCGAACCTCGAGTCCCAACTAAAGCATACTTGTTTTATCATTATCCTTTATCATTATTAGCAGTCAGCAGCGGCGTCGGAGCCGGGGGGGGGGGCAGGGTGGTAGCTTGCCCCCACCCACTGAGCTTACGGAGGGGGGCGGAAAGTATCTTCTCGACCCCCCCCCCCCTAGAAAAATTACGTAATAACCATAAAAGCATAAACTAACAAGCATAAATATTACATTCTTCCAGCAAGTAAAAAACATTAAAAATACGTATTTTTTTTTAAATGCCTGCGGTACTATTGTGGGACTCCCCCCCCCCCCCATTGAGTCATTTGTCCAAGCCCCCCCCCGAAATATATTTCACCTTACGCCACTGACTCAAGGAAATTAGTTGCATATTATGAAATTAATTATGTGAGCATGTAGGCTACTTTTCCTGGGAAAGTTCGCCCCCTTCCCCCCCCCCCCAACCCGGAAAAATAGACTTCCGACTCGCCTGGCAGTCAGCAGTCGGCTCTGGACACTGGTCTCTAACAGCACAGGCTTTGCAATGTGCAAAGAGACGGAAAACTAGCACCATCGACGTTCACAGAACATGTGCGCGTGACGGAGCAACTTTCCAGCAAATTATGTTTAGAAAAATGAATCAATGACCCCCCAACAAAAAAAAAAAAACACGCGGGCAAACTTGCTTGCACAATATAACATACGATCCTGTCTTATCTCATTCGCCCTGACCTCAACACAAAACGTAATCGTCGCATTAACTTGGTAATTAATTCTTAACGAAGTTCTAGATTCGTATGTATGTAAATGACCTCTAGCGCAAGCGAGCATTTCTTTAGTACACTGATCGGAATCTATTGCAACGCGGCCTAAAGAGGAACGGCGTTGCACAATGCGTTCTATGCTAGACATATACAGGAGGTTGATCCAGGTCGAATCCCGCCGTCTGTATCTCACTGGAGGATGAAGGACACGCGTTTAGCCAAATCCCTGTTCGCTCGGCTGACTGACATCACAGGTGTTTGTAATTTTAAACAATTACGAAAGTAGAAATATAGGGAGGGCTCTACAGCAACACTTTTCTAAAATTGGTTTCAAAACAAATTTATAAAAAATGATTTTCAAGGTTTTCGAATTTATTAAAAAGTCCAAAATTGACTATATTCGTGATTTTTTTCTGGATGATTTTAAAAGACAAAATTTTGGAAATCTATTACTGTAGGAGTAGGATTGTCCGTGTAAGTTAGGTATGCTTTATTGACAACTTTGCAAAGTTTTATATACGTCGGATGCTTCTAGGCCGAGCGAATAGCTATTTACCAACTGCCAAAATAACATGCCCTATTCATCGGTTATTCTCCCCTCACCACTGC